>CAWUFW010000784.1:572500-637500 GCA_963921515.1 Calotriton arnoldi
GACGTATAAATCACTGAGCGGGTATGTACTAACTGCTATTGGTCTGTCTATGGTTTCGATATTGGTAGTCTGTATTTTAGAGTGGGTGCATGAAAGGTTTTATTAGGGTGTGAGGAGGTGCATCAGATGATCACGTGGATGATGTCATCCATCAGTGATGTCATTTGAGATGTCATCAGTGATGTCACTGAGCATGTCATGAGTGATGTAATATGTGACGTCATCAGCAGTGTATTGCGGGGGCGCGAGTTATAGTTAGCTCTACTAACTATAACGGCCGAATTTCTCTGGTTTTATACGAGTGAAATGTCCAACTAACTACAACATCCTTGAAACCTGTGGTTTTTTTCAGTGAATATATATATATATATATATATATATATATATATATATATATATTCTCCAAGCAGAGTTTCACTCTAAGATGAGCACTATAGACCAAATTTTCAGATTTACCACACTACACTGGAAATATGCTTTACTACAACATCAGAATCTTTATGTGGCATTTGTTGATCTTAGGGCCGCCTTTGATCTTATTCCCCGTACAAATTTGTGGTCTGTTTTAAATATGATGGGGGTTCCAGGGAACTTAATACATCTCATGTCCCAGCTATATAGCAACAATGTTGCCCCAGTACGGTGTGGGCATGCAGGAGAGTTAACTAAACGTATCCCCATACAGCGGGGTGTACGTCAAGGGTGTGTCCTTGCTCCTACGCTCTTTACCCTCTACATAAATGAAGTACTTGATATCTTGAAGAATTGTAGAAATGACTCCCCCTCACGAAATGGTAATGAGGTACCAATTCTTTTATTTGCAGATGACTCCCTTCTCATTTCTAAGACCCCAATGGGTCTACAGGTCCTTGTTGATAAATTCACAGATTTTTGTGCGTCAAGGGGCTTGGATCTCAATGCTAATAAAACCAAGTATATGGTATTTTGAAAGGGAGTGGTCAAAAATTCCATCATACGGGCTGGGCGAGAGAAGCACTAGAGAAGGTGAGGAGTTTCGACTATCTAGGAGTTAAGGTAATGGAGAGCCTGAAGTCGAATGATCAATTAAGGAAAAGTACATTATTACTATAGCACAGAACAATGCTATTAGTAGGCTGCATAGGCAAACAAGCTCCCATGCAGTTTCGCCAGCCCTGGAAGTTTATTGCGGTAAAGCGCAAGGGGCAGCGCTATATGGAGCCGAGACTTGGGGATGTACTGACGTCTCTCAACTTACTGCTGCAGAAAATAGATTTGCCAGAAGGCTGGTCTCTGTCCCCAGTAGTACACCACTAATCCCCTTGTTTTATGATTTAGGACTCAAAAGAATTGCAGATTTGGCTGCCCTAAGACCAAAAATAGATTTTTAGATATCAAACCGTTCTCCCGCTATGAGGAATTTTTAGATTTCATTTCTTCCCCTCTAGCCAAAAGTCTTTATATCCGCTTTCGACTTGGCACTTTACCTCTGAGATCAATAACTAGTCAATGGCATAAGGCCCTCGGCCTTACCACCTGTCCGGCATGTGGCCTGGCAGATTAAGATGAGGCACACATATTATTCTTCTGTCCTAGCTACCATGGCCCGCGTTGAAAATGGATTATTCCCATATGTCAAAATTTGAAACTAACAAAATATTTGGTGGCTTTTAGAATTTTAAAGAGTGATACCACCCCAGTAATAGTCATTGCTATGAGCAAATTGTTGCAGGCAGTATGGCACAAACGTGGCAGACTACTGATTGTGTCCTCAAGCAACTAGGTCAAGTTTTTTTAATGTCTTATTCTAACAATATTCATTTTATACATAAAGTTGAGAGATCATTTTTATGTGTTTTTATGTATTCTCTGCTTAATTTGCACATAGCTCTGCTTGATTCTTGCTTCTATTTTGCGCACAAGTAATGGCCAAAGAAAATGAAATTTTGAATAGCATTGTTTTTACATGAATTGCGTTGTGGCATGATTTAAAATGATTTTATGATGTATTTTCTGGAATGTTTTGCACTTTGATGGTACTTGGCTACCGAATAAAGTATATTACTAATTATATATAGATATATATATATATATATATATATACGCTTCACACACCGTTTTTTTTTTCACAACAAAAAAACTCACGGCACCATAGACAGTAGGTTTCTTCTTTTTATAGATTACACCATAGTGCAAACACACAGATGGACAGTCTACGCGTTTCAGCTCCCAGCCTCCTTCTACTGGACCATACATATATATAAACACACACACATATACACACACATATACACACACACATATATATATATATATATATATATATATCCAACAACAACTTTGCCCAGAAGATCACGCCACACACTGAGAGGTAAGTTCCTTCTTTTTATTGCAGGTTGCAGCATAACATGGCTCCTTCATTTCAACTCAATAATCTGCCATACGCGTTTCGGACGTACACGAGTCCTTGGTCACTGGCAAAGTCTTAAATACCGCAGCATTCAGGGAACTTAAATGTCTGACAAGGTCCCGCCCCTGTGGGCGTGTGCCATTGCATCTTGGATCTTGAAGTTCCCCAGTTTTCCCCAGTGGGTGCCGACATGTGGTTAAGGTCAGCAGATTATTGAGTTGAAATGAAGGAGCCATGTTATGCTGCAACCTGCAATAAAAAGAAGGAACTTACCTCTCAGTGTGTGGCGTGATCTTCTGGGCAAAGTTGTTGTTGGATATTTAGCGGGACGCCTTAACCGCGATCACGCCCGCTGCTTGAAGGCGGCCCTGCGGTGCTGGAGTTCTGGTGCCGAGAGGATTGAGAGTTTCCGTATTGCAGGATGATGTATTGGCAGCACACATGGTGTTCCGAGTTTCACTACCCACTGGGGCAAGAGACTTTTTATTTTCTTAACCACATGTCGGCACCCACTGGGGAAAACTGGGGAACTTCAAGATCCAAGATGCAATGGCACACGCCCACAGGGCGGGACCTTGTCAGACATTTAAGTTCCCTGAATGCTGCGGTATTTAAGACTTTGCCAGTGACCAAGGACTCGTGTACGTCCGAAACGCGTATGGCAGATTATTGAGTTGAAATGAAGGAGCCATGTTATGCTGCAACCTGCAATAAAGAAGGAACTTACCTCTCAGTGTGTGGCGTGATCTTCTGGGCAAAGTTGTTGTTGGATATATATATATATATATATATATATATATATGGAAAACATTTTCCCCAATCTTCATATGATTGAAGAGCCGGCACACGTGATCATAGGTATTCTTCCGTTTATTGCATGGTTACATTCCACACACAAACACCACATGGACGCGTTTCGGCAGTCTCGCTGCCTTTCTCGACCATATATATATAATGTTACATACCCGGTAAGCATCTGTTCTTGGCATGTAGTGCTGTAGATTCATCCTTGCCATCTAGTGTTGGGTCTGGGTGTTTGCAAGTTGTTTTTCTTCAAAGTCTTTTGAGTCACGAGGTAAGGTGACTTCTCCTCTTGGTAATAGCGCGCATGGGCATCAACTCCATTGTTAAGATTGTCTTTCCGCAAGAGGGTGAGAATGGAGTATAAGTGCGTGTAAGTAAAGAGATGTCCATGCATTCGAAATATATATTAGAACTGCAACAACCATAGGTGTCCATGGAGAAGGGTGGGCGCATGTGAATCTACAGCAGTACATGCCAAGAACAGATTCCTACAGGATAAGTAACATACCCCGTTAAAGGCATGTGTGGCTGTAGATATGCATGCTTTTTATAGACTGTATAGCAGTACCCTCCAAAAAGCGGTGGCTAACCAGTGGACGTTGCAGGTGTTTGAAAAAGTGTACGGAGCACCATTAGCTTGTTGGCGTGCTAAAACATCCACACAATAGTGCTTGGTAAATGTGTGTGCTGCAGACCATGTAGCTGCTTTACATATGTCAGCTATGGGAATGTTGTCCAAGAAAGCCATAGATGCTCCCAATTTACGTTTAGAACGTGCTCTTGGGGGTATAGACAAAGTCCTTTTGGCTTTGAGATAGCATGTCTGGATACATTTAACGATCCATCTAGAAATGTCAGATTTTGAAATGGGTTTCTCTTTATGAGGGGGAGCAAATGCAACAAAAGGTTGTTTTGTGAAAATCTTTTTTCATGTCACTATAATACGTTAATGCTCTTTTAAAGTCTAGTGTATGAAGAGCTCTTTCTGCTACAGAAGCTGGTTGAGGAAAGAAAACAGGTAGCTCAACAGATTGATTAATGTAGAAAGGGGATACTACCTTTGGAAGGAATTTTGCATTGAGTACGAAGAACCACCCTATCCCTATGAAGTTGGAAGAAAGATTCTTCTAAAGTTAGTGCCTGAAGTTCACCAACACGTCTTAGTGAGGAGATAGCAATTAAGAAAGCAGCCTTCCAAGAAAGATATTGAAGGGGGAAATTGTGTAATGGTTCAAAGTGTGAACCCATAAGTAGTGTTAGAACAATATTGAGATTCCACACAGGTGCAGGAAGGACCCTTGGTGTATCACTCTTTTAAAGGCCTTCCATGAAAGCCTTAATAACTGGCACTCTGAACAAAGATAAGTGGTGCCTGTTTTGAAGATAGGCAGCCACTGCTGCAAGATGTAGACATATGGAAGTGTAAGCAAGGCCTGAGCATAGTGAATGCAAGAGGAAACAAATAATGTTTTGTTTAGATGCATTGAGTGTATCAATCTTTTGGTTATTACACTAAATAACCAATCTTTTCCATTTAGCTGCATAGCAAGCTCTAGTGGTAGGTTTAAGTGCCTCCTTAAGAATGGTCATGCATTCTGCTGGCAGGTTTAGATATCCAAATTCTATGACTTCAGAAGCCAAATCGCTAGGTTTAGGTCCTGTGGGTGTGGGTGTCTGATTTTACCATGGTATTGAGTGAGAAGGTTTGGGTTGAGGAGAAGCTCCTTGTGTGGAACTACAGAAAGTTTGAGTAGTGTGGTGAACTATGGTTGACAAGCCCATGTGGGGAGCTACCAGAATGATGGCGAGAGACAGAACTAGCCCTGCTGTGTAAGTGAAAGTACTTGTTAAAGTGTGACCGTATGGAAGTGTTCTGACAGTATGTAGTGGTTTAAGGGCCTCAAGTCTAAAATAGGCTGTAGAGATTCGTCCTTGTTGGGAATTAGAAATTACAGGGAGTAAATCCCTGACCCTTGATGTTGTATTGGAACTGGCTCTATAGCTCCCTTGATTAATAGAGCCTGTACTTCCTTTTTGAGCAATTGCTGATGTTCCAGAGAAAGCTTGTGAGTGTGTGTGAGGTGGAATATTGGGAGCATTGCTGGTGAGCTCCAGGCAATAACCATGTTGGACAATTTCCAACACCCACTTGTCTGATGTTATTAAATGCCACGTCTGAAAAAACGGCTGTAGTCGACCCTCGACAGGTGTAGGATGGTCGGAGGGAATGATTATAGAGTCACTGTTTCCAGATGGGGAGGTATCGGTTGGTGTGCTTTACCCTGACCTTTGGAGTTGTTACCCCTATAGTTGCCCCTATAAAATCCTCTGGATGGAGAGGATTGAGCTTGTGTCCTATATGAGGGTGTGAGGCTTCTGTGGAAGTGGTCTTTGAACCTCCACTGTAAAATGAGCGACAAAAGGAGCCTCTATTGGTGGGTGTTTGAAATGCTCCCATTGATTTTGCCACTCCTGTACCTTTTTTCATCTTCTCAAAGGCCTCATCAACTTATGGGCGGAAGAGATGTTGTTTATCGAAAGGGGCATTTAATGTCTGCTGAACCTCTGGTTTGAAACCAGATATATGTAACCAGGCGTGCCTTCGTAGGAGGACACTGGTATTAATCCCTCTGGCAACGGTATCAGCAGCACTGCACACCTGGAGGAGTTGGAAGGAAAATGCTACTTACCAGTATGCATCTGTTCTTGGCATGTAGAGCTGTAGAGTTGTATACTTTAGCATAGATCGCCATCTGGTGTTGGGCTCGGATGTTTGCACTTTGTTTTTGTCGAAGAAGTCTTTGTAGTCACGGGATAGGTGACTGCTCCTTATGGTGATAGTGCGCATGGGCATCGACTCCATCTTCAGATTGTTTTTCGCCATAAAGGGTGATGATGGAGTTAGTAAGAGAATAGAAAAGGATGTCCATGTGATGTATCTAAATAAGATAATACTGCAACAGATAAAGGTATCCGGGGAGGTGGGTGGGCGTATACAACTCTACAGCTCTACATGCCAAGAACAGATGCATACTGGTAAGTAGCATTTTCCGTTCGAGGCATACGAGCTGTAGATTGTATACTTTAGCATAGACTATAAAGCAGTTTTTCCTCCTTAGCGGTGGCAACCTGTATCTGTTGCAGTAGTTTGAAAAAGTGTTCTTAATACAGCGTGGCCCACAGTAGCTTGTTGCTTTGCTTGCACACCTACACAATAGTGTTTAGTGAAAGTATGCGGTGTAGACCAAGTTGCTGCTTTGCAGATTTCATCTAGGGGAATGTTCCCTAAGAATGCCATAGAGGCCCCTAGTTTGCGTGTGGAATGGGCTCTAGGGGGAATAGTTAATGTGCGTTTAGCTTTGAGATAGCATATTTGGATGCATTTAACAATCCAACTTGCAATTCCTGTTTTTGAAATGGGATTGCCTTTGTGAGGTGGGGAGAAAGCTACAAAAAGTTGTTTTGTTTTTCTAAAACTTTTAGTTCTTTCGATGTAGTAGAGTATCGCTCTCTTAACATCTAGCGTGTGGAGAGCGCGTTCTGCCACTGAGTCTGGTTGAGGAAAAATACTGGAAGTTCAACCGACTGATTAAGGTGAAAGGCAGATACCACTTTAGGCAGAAATTTTGGATTAGGCCTAAGAACCACTTTACTATGGTGTATTTGTAGAAATGGTTCTTGTATGGTTAATGCCAGGAGTTCACTAACTCTTCTAAGTGATGTGATAGCTACCAGGAAGGCTACTTTCCAAGTAAGGAACTGTAACTCGCATTTGTGCAGAGGTTCAAATGGGTGACCCATAAGTCTGGTGAGGACTATATTGAGATTCCATGCAGAAGGTGGAACTCTAGGTGGAATTATTCTTTTAAGTCCTTCCATAAACGCTTTGATAGCGGGTACTCGAAACAATGACAAATGTCTGTTTTGGAGGAAAGCAGCAATCGCAGCAAGATGTAGCCGTATAGATGTATATGCTAGGTTACATTGTTGTAGATGCAAAAGATAACAGATAATATTTTGGATGGAAGCATCTAGCGGATCGATTTTGCTATTTGTACAATAAATGACAAATCGCTTCCACTTTGCTGCACAGCATGCTCTAGTAGTAGGACGTCTAGCCTCTTTAATGATGTTCATGCAGTCTGGCGGGAGATTAAGGTAGCCAAACTCTAGGACTTCAGGAGCCAGATGGCAAGATTGAGTTGATTGGGATCTGGGTGCCTTATGTCTCCATGGTTCTGAGTGAGGAACTTGGGGGAGAGGTGGAGCTTTTGATGAGGTACTACTGAAAGTTCCAACAGGGTTGTGAACCATGGTTGGCGTGCCCGTGTTGGAGCAACTAGGATCATTGTGAGGGAGTGTTGTTTGAGCTTCCGAACCAGTAACGGAATGAGCGGGAGAGGCGGAAAAGCGTATGCAAATCTGCCTGACCAGTTCGTCCATAGCGCATTGCCTTCGGACAATGAGTGTGGATACCTGGAGGCGAAGCTTGGGCATTTTGCGTTTTGGTGTGTGGCGAACAGATGTATGTCTGGATGACCTCACATGTGAAAGAATGGAAGAAGAACTTGAGGATGAAGTTCCCATTCGTGGATCTGCTGTGTTTGACGACTGAGCAGATCCACGATCCGATTGTGTACTCCTGGTAGATGTTGTGCGAGGAGGTAATTGTTTTGAGGAATGGCCCATCTCCATATGCTTTGCGCTAGTTATGAAAGCTGAAGAGAGTGTATCCCCCCCTGTTTTTGTATGTAATACATTGCTGTCATGTTGTCTGTACGGATCAAGACAGCTTTGCCTACTAGCAACAGTTGAAAAGACTTTAGTGCTAGAAAGATTGCCAGTAACTCCAGGTGATTTATGTGGAGTTGCTTTTGGTGATGGGTCCATATACCCTGAACGGTTCGGTTTTAGAGATGAGCTCCCCAGCCGGTGAGCGATGCGTCTGTGGTTAGCACTATCTGTGGGACCGGGTCGAGGAACGGCCGCCCTTTGGATAGGTTTTGTGTGTTCCACCACTGCAGAGAGCGATGCGTGCGGCTGTCCACCAACACCAGATCTGTTAACTGACCTTGGTTCCACTGATGTGCTAAACATTCTTGTAAGGGACGCATTTGAAGTCGTGCATAAGGAACGATGAGGATGCAAGAGGCCATCATCCCTATTAGCTGCATGAACACTTGAGCTGGAAGGGAGTGTTGAGGTTGAAATCTTGATATGAGAGCTTGCATGCTGGCTATCCTGACTGGATTGGGGTATGCAAGGGCTTTTGAGGTATCTATTGTGGCACCTAGATACTGAAGTAGGTGGGACGGTTGAAGGTGTGACTTGGGTAGGTTTATTGTGAATCCTAAGTCGTAGAGCAGCTGGATTGTTTTGTGTGTATTGTGCACACAGTCTGTGTGTGACTTGGCTTTTATGAGCCAGTCGTCGAGATAAGGAAACATGTGAATGTGTTGTCTCCGCAAATGAGCTGCGACTACCGCGAGACATTTTGTGAAGACTCGGGGTGCTGTCATTACTCCGAATGGGAGGACTTTGAATTGATAGTGCTGACCATCCACTACAAACCGTAGATACTTTCTGTGAGCGGGGTGAATGGGAATATGAAAGTAGGCGTCCTTGGCAAGGAAATCACCCTGTTGGAGCAGTGGGAGGATCTGCTGGAGAGTGACCATGTGGAAGTGGTCCGACTGTATGTAGAGATTGAACGGTCGGAGGTCTAGTATTGGCCTGAGAGTACCGTCCTTCTTTGGGATCAGAAAGTAAAGGGAGTAAACCCCTGTTCCTTGATGAGGTAAGGGAACCGGTTCTATTGCGTGTTTTTGTAATAAAGAGAGAACCACTTGTTTTAACAGTGTCAGATGTTCTGTGGACATTGGACGTTGTTTGGGGGGTATGAATGGGGGAGGTGAAATGAGTTCCAGGCAGTAACCATACTGGATAATTTGTCTTACCCACTTGTCTGTGGTGATGGAATTCCAGACAGGTAGGAACTGTGATAGTCTTCCCCCGACTGGAGTGGAATGTTCGGGGGGAGGTGGAGGGAAGTCACTGTTTTGTATTAGGAGAGGTGCGGGTGTTATTACCGCGGCCTCTACCTTTGTTGTTGTTCCCTCTTTAACCCCCTCTGAAATATCCTCTGTTAGGGGAGGTTTGAGTAGTGTTTTTGTAAGAGGATGAGGTGTTGTCCGTCCCACTAGTTTTAGAGGCGCCCCTATAAAAGGAGCGACGAAAAGAACCCCTAGTGGTTGTTGCCTGTAAGGCTCCCATGGACTTAGAAGTTTCTGAGTCCTTTTTCATTTTTCTAAGGATGTGTCTACAGTGGGTCCAAATAAGTGTTCTTGATCAAAGGTTTGATTAAGAATTGTAGACGGCACGTCCTGTTTAAACCCAAATATGAGTAGCCATGCGTGTCTGCGTAGTAGAATGCTTGTGTTAACCGCACGAGAAGCCGTGTCGGCTGCATCAAGAGCACACTTTATAGAAGTGTTTGTAATTAACTTTCCCTCTTGTATGAGGTCGTTAGCCTTAGACTTATACTGATCGGGGAGATGTTGTATGAGCTTTTCAAGCTCATCGTAATGAGCCCTATCATACCTGGCCAGTAAAGCTTGGGTATTGGAAATACGCCAGTGATTTGCTGCTTGTGACGCAATTCGTTTACCAGATGCGTCTAGTAATTTAGACTCCTTATCTGGAGGTGGGGCATCTCCTGATGTTTGGGAATTTGCTCGTTTACGTGCATTTGACACAACTAAGGAATCTAGAGGAGCTGTGCTTTAATATAAGCTGGATCATTGGGAGCTGGTTTATATTTTTTGTCAATCCTGGGATTGAGAACTCTAGCCCTGACAGGGTCTTTAAAAACATCAGGTGCATGCTTGATCATACCTTTTAACTTAGGTAGAATGCTTGTTGATTTTTGTGACTGTGTGAAAGTCTCTAATAAAACATTTTCCTCCACTGGGTCTGAGTGTAATTCTACCCCATGATATTGTGCAGCCCTATTTATAAGCTGTGCAAAACCTATGTTGTCATCTGGGGGGGATGGCCTAGATTGGTAGGATTCTGGATCGGGGACATCTGGAGGATTATCATAATCTTCCCAAGGATCAGGTGGTGGGAGAGTAGAGTCATCGTCATTATCCTCCTGTGGGTTTTCATCCCCACCCCCAAGGTGATCATTATCATCATCTTGTGGTGTAGGTGAATATGGAAGTATTGGAGAGTGTGCTCGAGAAAGTGGTATAGTAGGAATATTTGTAGGAGAGAAGGGTCTGGCTGGAGAAGTTCTCATGTCTCTCTTCTTTAAGGGTACCTTAGGTTGCTCTGGGGAGTCCAAAGGTCTCTTTTTAGATGGAGTTGTGCTGATATGACCAGTTTTAGGGTCAATGTGAAGGGTTTTTTGTAAAGGATCCACTGGATCTGGTTGAAATAGGTATTTTATTCCAATATCCTTCTTCGGCGCCGAGGATTTTGGATGTTTTGGTTTAGACTCCGAAGCTTTAGATGGGGTCTTGGTGTCCTTATGCTTTGGAGGAGCTGTGGAGTTCGAGGATTTTCGGCTCCGAAGACTTATGGTCTTTTTTCGGCTCCGAGGATTTAGTGTCTGTTTTCGGTTCCGAAGATTTATGGTCCTTCTTCGGCTCCGAAGATTTATGGTCTGATTTCGGCTCCGAGGATTTATCCTGATGGTGTTTCAGTGCCGAATGTTTGGATTTTGGTACCGGGGATAGTTTTTCGGTACCGATGCGTGGCTGGCTCGGTCCCTGGTCGCCTGAAGGCTTGTCTTTGGACTTCGGAGCCGGGCCCGAGGGCGGGGCGTCTGAAGGATTATCAGGGTGTCGACCTGAGCCGGAAGGCGAAGGTGTTACCGGAGCCTTATGTTTTTGAGAAGGGGTAGGGGTTTCGATGTCGGTACTCACAATCCGTTGACCTGGAGTAACCGTCTGATCTTCGGTCTCTGAGTCGTCAGCCTCGGAGACGCTGATCTCTTCATTGTCCGGTTCTTGTTCCTCGGGAACATCGGTGCCTGCATTGAAGATGTCGTCCGGCACCGAGGTAGTGGGTCGAGACATTACGTGACGTCGAGCCCGGCGATCACGTATGGTTTTCTTTGATCGGAAGGAAGCGCAGGCCGGGCAATCTTTGTCCTTGTATTCTGGAGAGAGGCAAAGGTTACAGACCTCGTGGAGATCAGTGTGTGGGAATTTAGCACCACACAGGGGGCATTTTTTGAATGGAGTTCTTTCCATTAGCTGTAGGGCCTGATGGCACAGATAGGCCCAACGGCCCGCATCGACGACCGGAAAGGAAGGTGTTGAAGAATTTGTTGGATGCGCGTCGAGGAGCGCGATCGAGAAAACAACACCGTTGAGCGGTGAAGGATTGCGCATCGAAGGGGAATCGAATACGACACCGACCTGGAGCGCAGCAGTTTACATCCGTACCCGATGGCTGAAAAAAACAATCTGAAGATGGAGTTGATGCCCATGCGCACTATCACCATAAGGAGCAGTCACCTATCCCATGACTACAAAGACTTCTTCGCCAAAACCAAGTGCAAACATCCGAGCCCAACACCAGATGGCGATCTATGCTAAAGTATACAATCTACAGCTCATATGCCTCGAACATTAATTTTCACTCCTGCACTAACTCCTGACCCTTTTTCCTATACTCCTCTGGGATATATTGTGGGAATTCTATTCCTCCATCTCATCCCAGTGAGCTCTGTCGTATCTGGCAAGTAAACAGAGGCATCTATGAGTTTTGACTCCTTGTTAGGTCGTGGTGCATCACGTGGTTTGTGAGTTCGCTCTTTGACGAGCATTATACACAACTAATGAGTCTGGTGGAAGCTGACCTCTAATAAAAATTGGGTCAGATGGTGGTGGTTTATACTTTTTGTCCACCCTAGGTGTAATAATGCACGCACGGTCTTTAAACATATTGTTTGCATGGTGCATCATACCTTTTAACATGGGAAGAGACTAAGATGTTCTGTGTGTATTTCCTACTGTTTCAAATAAAAAGTCTCATTCTAAGGCTTCTTTGTATAAAGTGACCCCATGATATGCAGCTGATCTAGCTATAAGCTCTTGGTATGAAGTGTAATCTAGAGGTGATGGTTTCGCAGGATAAAGATCAGAATCTGTGTCTTGTGGAGGATCGATATATTATTCCTGCCAGGGGTCTGGTGGAGCTGGATAACTATCATCACCCCGAAAACAGGTTTTGTTATAATGCGTCCAGTCTCTGGATGAATGTTCATTTTCTTGTGCTTTGGATCAAGTCTTTCTTGCATAGTTTGTAAAATGGGCTCCGGGAGTGTTGTTAGAGCTGATTTCTGTTTCGATGCTGAAGTTTTCGTGACTAAAGTGGTTCTCTCTTTCGTTGCCGATGGTTTAGGAGTCGAAGAGGTGTTGTTTCGGCTCGGAGCGAAGCCGGAAGGCTTTGCCTGTGTTTTGGGTGCCGAGGGCGGGGCTTTGGAAGCGGACTCTCGGTGCCTACCATGGCCAGATGGCAATGGTGGCCCAGAAGCCTTTTGTTGTAGAGGAATGGACTGTTTTTGTGTGGACAGGTGAGGGGTTGGGGTACTCACCGCACCTCTACCAGGCGGAAGATCATGGGACTCCAAATCAATCTCTAGTTCAGAGTCGGAATCTTTAACAGAAAAGACCCCTTCTTCCTCAGCAGCTGACGCTTCCATGTCTTCCTCTTCTTGTTCGATATGTTCTTGGTCGAACATATTGAGAGTATGTTCTGCCTCTGCATCTCTCTGCGTTGAGCCCGACGGTCCCGCAAGATATTTTTTGATCGAAACGACCGTACGGTCTCACACTCTTCTTCTTTGTGCTCTGGCGACAAGCATTGATTACAGACTTTGAGAGGGTCAGTGCGTGGGTATTTGGAGTGGCACCGAGGGGAGAATTATCTCCGATGGAGTTGGTATTGAGTGTAACTTAACAGTTCAAAATAGGGTTAGGCCAAATGGCTGCGATTCAAGTGTTCTGACCAGAATTGGTTAAAGTCTTCCGATGTTTGATACGTAAGGGATGGAAAATGCATTCGAAACAATACCAATGAGGGTAGAGTGGATTGCACAAAGAAGGGATCCTGAATATGGTCTCGAACTGGAGAGCCGCAATACATGTCCTAACCCGATGGCAAAAAGAAAACAATCTAACAATGGAGTCGATATCCATGCGCATTATTACCAAGAGAAATCACCTTACCTCGTGACTCGGAAGACCCCTTCGAAGAAAAACAACTTGCAAACATCCTGACCCAACACTAGATGGCAGGTGTATGCAAAACATATGTATCTACAGCCAAACACGCCTCGAACATATATTTAAAAAAAAAAAAAAACAGGTTTGCCCAACCTCACCCCCCCCCTCCCAACCTTTTCGAGGCTCACAAGCCTCATTGAGCAAGATCTAGATTTTTATCCTTGTCGCTGTAAACACCAACCACTGAAAATCCTTTCCAGAAACGTGCCTTACCTGTGGCATTGTTGCGATGGCCCTTATATCGTTTGATGTATTCTGCGCCATCACTGTGAGAAGAGTTGAAAAGGTAAATATCTTCATCATTATAACTGGCAAGGAGTTCTGTATAAAACAAAATAAAATACAATCAGTGTCTCAGTTGATGTATTTCTAGTCAAGGGTAGCAAGTCTCAGTTTTAGGAGCAGATATTTCCAACTGGTAGTTATGCTATGAGAATACTGATAGCTATTCTACATGATAGCCGTAAAATGTCTTCTCTGTGATAGACTTACCCATCCTCTATCTACACAAACAAAATTGCTGAAAATATGGGAATAAAATAAAGGAAAAGCTAACAAAATTAAATGTCCTTCACAGTTTTGAAAACAGAGCAAGACTAAAGATTCCAGTGTTACTTGCTTGTAAACCACTATCAATAGTGGGTGCAAGAAATTGGGCTCTTAGTTCTGAAGGCTGAGAGTCCTGAGCAAGTAATAAGTCCACAATTGTCTTTTTAATGGGAACAAAGTACCCCATTGCAGCACTTGAGCTCTCAGGGTAACGAAGCAGAACAGTCAAAGGCCTAGTCTGGGGAGGTGGTGTGGGCTAGTAATCTCAATTAAATGACCCACAAAGACAATACTCAATAAATTATTGTCTAGTCAGTGCTTTTTCTTTAAAAATGAAAAGTATATTAAAGACTATGTATTAAATTACAAATACATATTCAGGTAGATGGAAATACCTTTGTTGACACCCTCATATCACATTATACCCTGGTTTCAGGGTCTTGGGCAGGAATTCTGCACACTCATTACACCCTTCTGATCTATGGTCTTTCAGCAAACAAAGGTTGCGGACCTTGAGCTTGTCTTTCTGAGCAAGCCTACGATGGGACGGATTGAAGCGGTTATACTTCATCCCCTCTTGTTCATTCTCCAACACAGGGGGTTGATGTCTTTGGATCAAAAAACTTCCAAAACTTCAGTTTTCTTAGGTGTTAAATTGATTCCCTCAAAGTTGGTCGACTTTTGGCACTGATGCCTCTTCAGTTCTCCAATGACTTCTGAGCTCTCAGCTGTACTTTCAGAGCCAACAGCAGGTAAAAGAATATGAAAATGGCGATCAAGCAGAGGGGCTTCCATGCCGTACGAGTGACATCACAAGAGGATGTACATAACACTAAATAGTTAGCAATGCCGTGGGGGCTGGGAAGAGAGACAATTCTGAACCCCACCACTAGATAGCAGAATGATGTACAGCATGTGAATGCAAAAAAGCATAACGATGCAAAATTTGACATACTACAATTTAAGAAAGTTGTGTCCCTGAAATGCATTTACATGAATTATTGGTATTCCTGTGCTTTCAATTAAAAGAAAAACAGATTTCCCATAAAGAACTGAATTACCAAGAAATATGTACATACCTTTTTGTATTTGGTTTAAAAATAAATGTTACAATCGGATAGTATTTACATGAGGGTAAAATTATGTGGTACTTTTTCTTATGTATTTATGGATATGATTGTAGCATGCATAGAAACTAAGTTGTTACGTATTTGTTTAAATAAATGCTGAAGAGTTTCAGCATACTGCCCATCGGAGAAAATAAATGAATAGCTGTTGCCACTGATCGAGGCAGAATGTTTATAGATATGGTTATTGTCTTATCCAGCTCACTTTTTTTTTTTACAGCTTTTTAAAACAGGGATTAAAAAAAATCTGTTGAGCTTTCAAATCCCTTTTAGGATAATTAGCTCAAAATTTCTCATGGCGTAATTATCGAAAATACCAATTTCTCTTTGCTAAGAGTGTTCTGAGATGCTGCCCTAAGGCAGAGACATAATAGTGACTACAAAGGATGGTGATATCTGGCCTGAGAGTAAACGAAGGCACCTGTGTGCCTTTTGGCTAGGGTGTAGTGCAAGGCCTTCAGATATAAAGAGGCACTGTAGGCAAGCTCGGTCAATAACTCAGTGCAGGCCTGCAAGCACAGGTAAGTCTAAGGGAACAGGAAACCCTAGGCCAAAGCATGGGTTAATTCAATGAAAAGGCAACTGCAAGTAAAATAAAGTACAATGTGGCCTTAAAAGCCCTCAGAGGTCGCCAAGTTGTAAACTTCACAAATGACGTCTAAGAAAGAACTGTACAAACAAAATCCTGGAGGACTCCTAATTCCTACAGATGGTATCTTCGGGGTTCCCCAGGGGTACTATCCCAAAGGGAACCGTAGGAAAAGCTTGGACTAAGGGTCCAAAGGGTCTCCTAATTTCTCAGACATCAGGCAGACCTAGATCTAAAGCCAAGCCAGAAAGGGCATCTCACGCTGAATGGACAAGAAGGAGCATTATTATGATGTAAAGTTCAACAAATTTAAAGAACATAAAGAAAGCCTAAAATAGAAACCTCAAAGAAACATAGATCCCCCTAAAGAAAGAAAATGGACTTCCCATTCAAAAATGCTTTGCACCAGAAAGCAGAAGGGCAAAAACTGAGTGCAGTTGAATAATGGCCTGAACTTGCCTGAAAGCATGAACAAAGGGGCCCAAGTATACCAAAAAAGGGGAAACATAGCCTAAATTTATATTGCTAAATCACTGCTTTTCTTTGTAGCTCAGCATTTAAATTCCCTAAACCATCAACTGAAATTGTGTATAGAATCAAAAGTAAACTTTCTCAGCAATACTCACAATATTAAAAAAGAATTCTATGAACACTTCAACTATTTTGTAAAAGAAGGCAAACAGTACACTAAAATGAACATAATAAAGACAACTTTAAAAGACAATACTGTCAGAAAACCATAACTAGCTCAAAGGGATTAAATATGAACAGTTATTCCACTACATCTTAAATGATATGGAAATGTATAGACAATTGGCAATGGTCTTACCTGCTCCATCATGGCTATACACAAGACAGGTTACATTGGCTTTTGAATCACTGTTTACCTGGACCAAAGAAACAAAATATTTTCATGAGCCACGGATATGGTGAGCAAGGCAATAATCGACAGTGAGGTGGCCAAACAGTGTTTAAGCATGCAAACTGTTCATTACAAAGATAAGGCCTTTAAACTGAGAATTCAATCTTGTATCTAAAAAAGTGGTTCACCAGCTGCTGTAAAAACAAGCATTTGCAATGCAATCGGTCTCACCTTTGGGACCATATATATATTTAGCTATGCAGCACATTGGCCTGGGTGCTGAAACATCTACTGTTCTTTAACATGGAGGGAAAGTAAGCACCAAACTGCGTGACACGCCAGGTATGGGAACACATGGAGAGAAATATTGTCTTTCAGCTGGAAATAGTATAGTCCAAAGCTTTGTTTTTAATATAAAATCAGGGCCTTCGGTGGTCATATCACTGAAAATACAAGATTTGAAAAAAATATTATTGTCTACGGGTGCTCGTGGAAGACAATTTCTATGGACTGGAATCTAGAGAATGCTAAAGTGATTCTGGTGTTTTACGGACCTCTGCTGGTTGTTTTCTATCAAGAAAGTTAAATAGAGGCAGTTGCCAGAAAAATAAGAAAAAGAAAGTCCCTAAGCAGAAAGTAATTCTGGTATTTTACTGACCTCTACTGGTCGTTTTCTATCAAGACAGTTAAATAGAGGCAGTGGAACAGAAAAAAAGTCCCTAAGCGGAAGCAGACAAGTCCTAGGGCTGATCTACAGAGCCCACAAAGTACACACATATAAGTATATACTAAAGTATATACAAGAGGTCTCGAATGCTCAACCTAAAAATTTGATGAATACAATATAGACTATCAGGGTGTCTGAACATAATCTGCTGCATTACCAGTGCTCGTTTACACCAGCCACACTTTACAGATATTCAGCATTGATTCAATGAAGATGTTTAAAATGAAACCAAAAACGGCTGCTTTTAAAGTTGCTCCATTTTGATATTGTCTACACACTCTAATGCCTTCATATATCTGGCACAGAACATAAATATTCTAACTTATTAAGGAATTAAACCTAAAATCATAATGGTTGTATTATTACAGCATCGAGCTGAGGAAACATTCTGACAGTGAACTTTTTACAAAATTCCACCCATGCCTTACCTGGGTTGGGAGAGTTAAAATAGGACGCAAAATACCATGAGAAGTACCGTAAACTCTTTCAGCACCAGATTTTTAAGTTCACCCACTGGATATGGGGAATAACATGGGGAAATAATGTGAGGCAATCGTCCTTCCAACAGGTTTTAACGTGCAGTATTTCCATATTACGACCATTTTGCCAATGCAAATTCCACTGGGTATTACCAAGAGAGACCAGCGTGGGCAGAAACACAGAACTAAGCAGAATTTGAGTGAAATCCAGGATTTGAAATCGGGCACCAGATCTGAATGTTACTGACACACTTCTAATGACACTTTAGCATCAAAACATAAGACACTAGGAAAATTAATATTCAGATCATCAATGAAAGGTTTAATTAAATAAGTACCTGAAAAGTGTTACAAATAATGTCTTGGCGAGTACTGGGGAGATTTGCATCTATGGTGAAATACTGATAAGTGCTGCCGCCTTTATTGCAGCTTTTCCCCCCAATCTCTATAGGAATGGGAAACGTTTGAAAAATATGTAAAGACGTTTTAGGCATCAAAGTACCAAGATTTCAGGCAGTACAAATTTGCATCCTTCGGTAGCAACAGAGTCTGGTAGTTGGCTTGAAAGATTTTGTATTCACCCACACGGACTTTGTGCAGAATATTAAAAGATGCCAAAAACTAAAACTTAAGAATAGACGTTGACAAAGCCCATTGGTCTGGCGTTGCAGAGAGCCTTTAGGCTTTGTCAGTGCTTGTTTTGCCTTGGTTTATATATAAAAAAAAAACTTGTGGAATCTGCCGGACACTCAGCACTAAAAAAATTAAAAAGAACATTTTTTAAAAAGCAAAAATAATTTTGGTCTAAAAAAAGAACACAATGCCATAGTAACCCCTGCACTGAAGGGAACTACTTTCTGTGCAGTTGTGTTCCTTGTGAAAGAGTCGAGTGCTATCACTTACAGTGAAGTTACCAGTGGCTAAAGTGGGCTGACCCATTTCCCCAGGTTGTATGTTATATTGGGATGAAGAAAATGTAAATGGCACAACAGACCAATGGATGGAGAGGGCTGAATGAAAGCCCCCATAAAAATATTATGTATATCATTTTACTAAAAATCAAAAAGTTTTGGCTAATGCCCGTCCTAAAAGAAAACAAATATCAAGAGACTCCGCACTCCTAGTTTGAATGCCTTGAATATAGAGCAGCGAGTATGTTTTCACTTGTTCGAAGAACTATACTCTTGACATTGATGATGAAGCCTTCACAGCCTTTAAAGCTCTAAAAAGGTATTTAAATAAGGAAAAGATATGAAAAACATAAGCTTATGATGGGAAGTAAAAAACAAAAATTGGTTCAACAGTATAAAGAGCGGACTTTAAGCTACTCTTAAGACAAGTATTGGCAAAGCCAACAGGTCTCGCCTATGCGAGAGCTATTGGCTTTGACAATGTGTTTTAGCCATGTTGTACACCAGTGTGGCTGCTGTTTAGCAAGGCTAAACGATAGTGGCGTGGAGTGGGGTCAGGTGGGGTAGATTGGAGTGGGATAAATTGGCGTAGAGGCGAGTGGGGGTAGAGTGGGGGAGTAGGGTGGATTGAGGTAGACTGGAGTGAGGTAGACTGGAGTGAGGTAGACTGGAGTGGGGTAGACTGGAGTGGGGTATATTAGGGTGGTGTGACGCAGATTGGGGTGGAGTGGAGTAGATTAGAGTGGGGTAGATTGGAGTAGAGTAGGTTGAGGTAAATTGGGATGAGTGGGACATATTGTGGTAGATTGAAGTGGGTGAATTGGGGGAAGAGTGGACTGGAGTAGTGTGGAGTGGAGTCGGGTAGATTGGAGTGGAGTCGGGTAGATTGGGTGTATTATATTAGGGTAGAATGGAATGGGGTAGATTGGGATAGTTTGCAGTGGGCTAGATTAGTGGAGAAGATTTCAGTGGTGTGGGATGGATGGGGTGGAGTAGATTGGAGTGGGGTAGACTGGAGTGGTGTAGATTGGGATAGATTTGAGTGGGGTAGATTGGAGTGGGGTGGGGTAGACTGCAGTTGGATATATTGGGGTAGATTGGAGGGGAGTGGGGTAGCCTGGAGTGGGATAGATTGTGTGAAATATTGTAGGGTAGACTGGAGTGAAGTGGGGTAGATTGGACTGGGATATATTGGAGTAAAGTGGAGTGGGGTAGATTGGGGAAGAGGGGAGTGCAGTGGATTGGTGTAGAGTGGAGAGAAGTAGATTGGAGTAGAGAGGGGTAGATTAGTGTGGAGTGGGGTAGATTGGAGGGGAATAGATTGTGTGGATTATGGTAGGGTAGACTGAAGTGAAGTGGATTGAAGTAGAGTGGGGTAGACTGGAGTGGTGTAGGTTGGAGCGGAGTTGGATAGAGTGGTGTGGGGTAGATTGGGTTAGGGTAGATTGGAGAAGAGTAGGTTAGTTAGGGTGGGGTAGATTGGAGTGGAGTAGATTGGACTGGAGTAGATTGGTGTAGGGTAGTTTGAGGTGTAGTGGGTAGGAGTGGAGTGGGTTGGGATGGAGTGGGGTGGGTTAGATTGGACTGGAATGGGGTAGGTTTGAGTGGCATGTGGTAGTATGGAGAGAAGTGGAGTGGGGAAGATTGCGATAGAGTGCAGTAGATTGGGTTAGATTGAGGTAGATTTGGTGGATTGGAGTGAGTAGACTGGGGTAGAGTGAAGTGGGGTTGAGTGAGGTTGGACAGACTGGAGTGGAGTAGAGATTGGAGAGGAGTCAGATTGAGGGGGGGAAGAATGGAATGTAGTGAGGTAGATTAGGGTGGCGTGGGGTAGATTGGAGTGGTGTAGATTGAAGAGGGGTGATTGGAGTGGGTTAGTTTGAAGTGGGGTATACTGGAGTGGTGTGGGATAGATTGGAGTCTGGTGGAGTGGAGTGATTGCGGTAGAGTAGGGTGAAATGTGGTAGATTGGGGTAGAGTGGAGTAGATTGCAGTGAAGTAGATAGAGGTAGATTGAAGTTGGGTAGATCTGGGTGGGATGGAATGGGGAGGGGTAGATTATAGTAGGGAGATTGGAGTGGGGTGGGTTGGCTTACAGTCGAGTGGGGCAGATTTGATAGGAGTGTTGTAGATTTGAGTTAAGTGGAGTGGGGTAGATTTGGATAGGGTGGACTGAAGTGTGGTAGACCCGAGTGTGGTAGATTGGAGTGGGGTAGATTAGAGTGGGGTAGATTAGAGTGGGGTAGATTGGAGTGGAGAGGGGTAATTGGAATGGAGAGGGGTAATTGGAATGGAGAGGGGTAAATTGGACTGGGGTAAATTGGAGTGGAGTGGACTGGGGTAGATTGGAGTGGATTGACGTGCAGTGGGATAGACTGGGGTAGACAGGAGCAGAGTGGGGTAGATTTGAGTGGGGTGCAGTAGATCGGGTTGAAGTGGAGTAGGTGGGGTGGGGTGGGGTTGGGTTGATTGGGTTAGATTGAGTGGAGTAGAGTGGGGTAGATTGGGTGGAGAGGGGTCATTTGTGTTAGAGTGGGGTAGACCGGGTTAGAGTGGGGGAGATTGGGTTAGAGTGGGGGAGATTGGGTTAGAGTGGGGGAGATTGGGTTAGAGTGGGGGAGATTACAGTGAGGTAGATTGAAATGGGGTAGATTGGGGTCGGTAAACTGGAGTGAGGAAATTGGGGTGGGGCAGATTGGAGTGGGATAGATTGTGTGAAATATGGTAGGGTAGATTGTAGTGAAGTGGGGTAGATTAGAATAGGATATATTGGAGTAAAGTGGAGTGGAGTAGATTGGGGAAGAGGGGAGTGCAGTGGATGTGGGTAGATTGTGGGGTAGATGGGGTGGGGTTGATTGGGTTAGATTGAGTTGAGTGGGGTAGAGTGGAGTGGGGTAAATTGGGTGGAGTGGAGTGGGGTAAATTGGGTGGAGTGGAGATGGGTCATTTGGGTTAGAGTGGGGTAGACTGGGTTAGAGTGGGGGAGATTGGGTTAGAGTGGGGGAGATTGGGTTAGAGTGGGGGAGATTGGGTTAGAGTGGGGGAGATTACAGTGAGGTAGATTGAAATGGCGTAGATTGGAGTGGGTTAGGTAAACGAGAGTGAGTAAATTGGGGTGGGGTAGATTGGATCTTAGTGGAGTGGGGTAAATTTGAGTGAAGTGGGGTATATTGAGTTAGAATGGGGCAGGTTGAAGTGGGGTAGGGTAGATTGGGGTAGGGTGGGTAAATTGGGGTGAGGTAGATTGGAGTGGGTTAGAATGGGTAGAGTGGACTGGATTGAAGTAGATTGAGGTAGACTGTAGTGGGATGGGGTAGGCTGGTTTACATTGGAGTGGTGTAGAATAGATTGGAGTGGAGTGGGGTGGGGTAGAGTGTAGTGGGTAGGTGGTGTGGAGGGGGGTAAAGTGGAGTGGCATGTTGTGTCGTGGAGTGAGTGGTGTAGATTGGAATGGTGTTGAGTAAAGTGGAGTAGCGTGTCACAGAGGGTCATAGAGTGGAGGGGAGTAGAGTGGAGGGGCAAGTAGAGGCATGTCGTAGAATGGAGTGGAAGGGCATGGAGTGGAGGGGCATAGTGTGGAATACGCATGTTTGGTAGCGCACCGCTATTACAACACATTTTCAACTGAAATTACCTTTGCACCAAAATACCGGTTTTAATGCACACAAACGATGTGAGCAAGTGTCATCACGTAGTGTACTGATGTGTTTTGATCGTATTCAAATATTTGTTTCCACCACACTTCAGAATTACAAAACAAATGTGCTTCATTTGTACTAATTCTGAAGTATTCCGAAACATCAGCACAGTTAATTTTTTTGTTGTGTGCTAGGAAAACAAGCATTGGCATAGCCAATAGGTCTCGCCTTTGGGACCTTATAAGTGTTTAGTTATGCAACAGTTGATGTTGTTGCACCAAGGATATTGTGTTGCATATCTAAATACTTATAAGGTCCCAAAGCGAGACCTATTGGCTATGCCAATGCTTGTTGTCATGGTAATTACTCCTTCTGCCCCAAACGCCAGTTGAATGAGTGCAGTGTCCAGTCACTCTCACAATGCCATGAAAGCCTTTGTTTGCCAAGGCATGAGCATTTGTGCAATATGTGGAATGCAGGAGATAAAACAAAAACAACCCTTATAGTATGCTCTTTTAGTAATACCCTGGGAACCTACTGGGAGAGGTGGGGAGCAACATAGAGCCTCGGAGACAGCAAGAAACAAGCATTTGCAATGCAATAGGTCTCGCATTCACGTGAGTTTGTGCTACTGGCATTGTAAATGACAATGCCTTTTATTTGTGTTTTGGGTTTTAAAACATAAATGAAAGGCATTGTCATTTACAATACTAATAGCTTAAACTCTCGCAAAGGCGACACCGGGATACAGCCTAACACTTCCCGCAAAAACCAGGTAACCGATATTACAAATTAGCAAAAACATATTCACCAGAAGAAAACAGAATATAATACTGATTTATTGACTGAGCTTGGTTGGGACAGACTTGTAATCACAGCTGCTAGTACAGAATCACGAAACAATAATCACTTCAGATGAAGGAGCCATTTAATGAGACGGGGGTGTAAGTCAAATTATGCCACCTGAGCATTATATGTAAAACACAACCAGTACACACCAGTTTGCGAATAAGCAGCAAGTTGTTAGGACGACGAAGCCTGACGTTTGACCTTTAGCATCAAGGAGCAACTCTGAGGCAACCATACCATCTGCTACCCCAAATCTGCAGGCCCAGAAGATTTGACAACTACGAATGGAACGGACCGGAGAATGTTTAATCCGGGAGAAGCAACTGTAAATGTCACCTGTCGAACTTTTCTAGCCCTGTGGCAGGATCAGCAGGCAGCTGAATGTGCAAATATGTGTAGAAATGTCATCAAAGTTCTAAATTTTGAAAACTTTATGAAGTTTCTACTGTTTGCATGATAGCTGTCCCACATAAATTATTAAGAGGGATCTTCGCCTAGATGTACAGTTATGTGCGTTTACAAAATCCATAAAGGTATTGAATTTCAAAAAATGCAGTCAGTGACTGGTTGAATGGCAGAGGAACCTCATTAATTACCCAGCCGCCAGCTAAATAGCATCAAGCCTGTAGTATTTGGATGGCAGCCTGGTTTATGGCAGAGAAACGCCACTGTTTAAGTGGTGGCCAGCCAAACGGTAACGAATCTCTGCCATTGATTCAACACTCAACAGGTAGGTAAATATATTTCTGTGCTATCTGGCTTGCCGCACAAAGCAAATAGTAAATAATCTTTGCTAATTAACATGTGGGTAAGGATAAAAATGATAATCCATGCCATTTAGACAGCGGCCTGATACTTACCTCTTTGATATTTTGTTTCTTTGCTTTTTGCACGGCTGAAAACATAATCTCTGCTGTTAAATCAGAGCAAATAGTGAACTTGCTGTTTTCTTTACGATTTGCATTGTGTGACCAAATTGTGCATGATATCTGCTTATCCTGCGTTTGAACAGCCTCTGCTCTGATCAAATAATACATCATCTTTGCTATTAACCAGCATCTGGGTAAAGGTGAAGCTTCCTTGCAATTTGCAGGATGACGATTAAATAGAATGCAATCTCTGCTATTTACCTGTAAATTATAGCATAGAAGAGAATATTCACATTTGTCCAGCGGCCGGCTAAAATACTGACACTAAGACGTTTCTGTATTGGTTAATATTCACATCGCTAAACTCTAGAAGGCAAGCAGCCGAAAAACGGCACACGGCTTAAGTGTGTCTAAAAGCGAGATCTATTCAGAGCCATAACTATGGGCAGTACGATTGCTCTAGCAATGCTTGCACGTCTCACCCTATCCTGCTGTTTCTCTTCCTGCAGCCGGCTGTGTCTGAAGCAGCCGCAGGACTGCGCTGTGCACTGTTTATCTCCTGTTTAAACGGAAACAACTTACCATGGGCATGAAAGAGCACCGTGCCTTTGTAGTCCTGCTGCCCAGAGAGCAGCGGCTCGCCCTGCTGAGTGACAAACTGCACCGCCGGCAGCGTGAAGGTTACCGCACTTCCAGCTCGAACATCTTTGCTTGTCGGCTTTAGCTCGGACAGCTTCTTTGTCCACAACGAACAATCTGACGTGACAAAAACACAGGCGTAGTCTGGCTCGTCGTCAAAGTCATTTTCCTCTTGCATTTGACTATAAAGGGCCGTGGCAAAGCCCAGTTGTTATAAATGCAGAAAGCAGAGCAGTCGACGGCTAGAGTGAAATGCTTACAGCAGTCCTTCGTCACTTCTGCTTGGCCGTCAGGAAGCATTTACTTAACCATCCGCATATAGTCGGCGTTTTCACAGGAACCTGCAGTCTCCTGACTATAAAAACAGGAGTGGTTTGTCATAATATAATTGTTGGGAAGGGAAGTGTTTTTCTATTTGCTTCTGATTAAAATGTAGTCCTCACACCCTCACTGCTTTCTTTTATCCCAATGATGTGATCCAAAAGTGAAAAGGACATTGCGGCTCTGAAGCCCGCGAGACGCCGTGCGTGTGCACGTCTGCTGTCCGGCGCCGGGCACAGCTCTGAAGCACACGAGTCAAAGAGACGCCGTGCGCGTGCACATGGGCTGTCCCCCTTCCGAACAGAACCCGACGACAATACTCTCGCCAAGCGAGCAGCTGCGCTGCGTCGCCAGGCGAGACCTAAAAAACAGACTTTCATGAAGTGTTGAATGATAAATAAAAACAGAGTTCCCTAAAAGTGAGTAGTGGAAGGATACACGTCAACCAATCAAAAGGATAGTAAAGAGGTTACATAAACAAAATTTGACCCTCAATTGCCACATAATTCTTATGTCACTGTTTATAAGACCAGCCAAGATCAAATGCCTGTCAGCTGGTTAATCTATCTAGATTCTGTAGTAAAGCAATGTGGCAGCTTAATGCACCGTAAAAATGCAAGATTTGGCAAAGCTAATAGGTTGCTCGTTTATAATAAGAATGCCATGGAACTGGCTTTGACAATGCATCTTAGTAAAGAATTGTTTAAAAACTAAAAGAAAGAAACATTTCAAAATAGTGGACGAAAAGCAAGCACATATTGAAAGGGATCTCAAAACTGTACACTCAACTCAATATGTTCAGTCTTTCTACACGGCATGGTTTATTTATCAAAGACTGTTTATTCAGGAAACTCTGCACAGATTTGAAGAATAAAAAGTTTATAGGAAAATGTTTGCCAACGTGTCATTTACTTTCCAGAACTCAGAAATGAAAAAATGCTCTAGTTATTTGGCCAACAGCAGTAGTGCAAAGAACAGATCTATGGGCCTACAGAAGAAGACATCTCCCTTGCCTTCATTTGAATTACACTTTCTGCCTCAGACTCTAGCTGAGTGAGTGCAGCATGCACCCACTCCCTAACGCCATGAAAACCTTTATTGCGAAGGTTTGAGTATTTCTGTAATATTTGGAATGCAGGAGATAACACACAAAAAAATCCTTATAATCTGCTCTTTTAGTCATAAACTGGGAAAAAATATACCTGTTGCTGTTCATTTACAGACAAACTAGGCAACACAGAGCATGGAGTGAGCAAGAAAAAACACACAAACACACGTTCAGATGAAGTGTAGCATGAAAAATGGAAAACATAGTTCCCTAAATGTGAGTAGTGGAAGAATACAAGTCAACCAATCAAAAGGATGGTAAAGAGCTATGCTGGGCAGGGGAGGCAATCACAAGAGGATCAAGGTAAGTCGTGGAATACGAAGCAAGCAAATGAGAGTGGCAAAATAAGTCAACCAATGGTAGGTAATGGGTGAATTTTAAGCCTACTGTAAGTTTTTGGCATGGTCCACAAAAGGCTATTACCTACCGAACAGCTTAAAGCTAGCACAAAAAGAGCAGAAACATTATTCTTCATCCACCCCATTTTTCTTCATCTACAGGGTGGTTGATAGCCAAGATTTGCCCTATTCAATCAGCTGCTAAGTAAAGAGAGTGCATTCTGACCACGTCAATAACAGCTTGATCATCTATGAGCAGATGACTTATTTAATTGAAGGGTCTACCATAGGAACGAACACCTTTCTGAGGTCTCACTTTAAGCTACCCATCTCCAATTCTGATTTTTTTACTCTTACGAATATCTATCCTCATTTATAAAGCTAAAAAAAATATTGGAACTCTACTCCCTAGCTTGCACAAAAATATATTTCATAATGCACATAACGCTGACAGAATGGAACATTTTGTGTTTAAATGCATCCCAAATTTTATTTTTTCAACCCTGCGCACAAAGTACAACCCCAAAGGGCCCACTATGAGGGGTCGCCATATTCTAACAGCCAGCTGAGGGACTGAAAAATTACATGTAATCATTAGCTGGTCAGAAACAAAATGACTTTGATTACAACAGTGGTCGAAGTGTCGCCAAGCGTCCATTCAATCTACATTAGTCTGAAAGGGTTTTTTCTTAAGTGAGACAACTTAAAAATTCTTTAATTTATTACACATTAAATACAAAATAGCTTTCATTTATAGCATTAATAGTATCGGACTAAACAAAAAAAGTGCATCTTGAACATCTTTGTTGCTAGTACTTCACGCGCACGTAATATGTATGTATTATCTTGATTTACACTGGCTGACCCAGTTCTTCACCGAAAAAGAAATCGGACATTAGTCTGAGCCAGAAGCAACCTCACAGCTGTGGGTATTGAAACCTGATCCGGGCTTTTCCAGTAACACTGTAACCCCGGTGTCCCCGCAGACAGACTGCTCCAGTGAGACCAGGACAGTCCCCTTACCATCACCCTACGGCCCAATGTCAACCAGGCTGCAAAATGAAAAAGAAATGGCGGCCGCGCGGTTTTAAAAAAAATAAAATAAACAGTGGTGCGCGCGCACCACAGAGGAGCGGAGGGGGGGGAGGAGGGAGCGCGGCAGCCTGCTCAGCTGACCAGACGCTCGTGCGTCATGGCCTTTTGCCGGCATGTGTTTACAATTATCGCGCCCGCGTCTGGGAACGATAATTGGAAACACATGTTTGCCGCGCGTACCCATCCCAAAAAGGCCAGCCACGACGCACAAGCGTTTTTTGGACTGCTTTTCAAACTCACTTACTAAAAGTCTTCGCCTCTAGCAGCGCTTGCGCGCTACTCGAGGCTCGACCTAAAAACCAGACTACACATTATCCTTTTACATGAGTACTCAGCAGGATTTCCACACTGAAGTCAGAGAAAGTAAAATAAACGCCAAGCTCCCTGGAAGAGAGAGACTGACATTTGACCTGTCTTTGAATGCACAGCAAATGTGACAAGATAAGATTTAAAGGCCAGTTCACAGAAAGCGAGTTTGTGGAAGAATACAGTAAACAAGGTTTGTGCAACGGGAAGGACAAACTCAAACTAGACATCCTAAAGCAAATAAAGCCAGCAAATAGAAAGCCAGCAAATAGAAAGCCAGCAAATGTGAGTTCCAAACCACAAAGCCAATGGTAAGTAACGTGCGGAATGCATTCCTAGGTCAACTTTCTGAAAGTACCCAAGAACTCTTTATCAAACCAGAAAGCGCAGGGAAGGCTTCAACCTAAAACATGCTAAAATCACACGCGGACAAGGTATTTCTAAAGAAGATATATCCCCATTTAGATGGAATAATCCCAAAACAGCAAGACATCTGCTAGCACAATATTCACTTTTGAACTGTTAACACAAACATTCTGGAGTCCATGAAGACTTCACTATGTCAAGCTATAAGGAACATAAGAGTGCTTGAAGTGCAAGGAAATTGAACAAATGTTTACAAATATGGCTTGAATATAGCTTTATCCCTACCATGGCTCAATGTACAAGTGATAGGCTGGACAGAGGTTTCCTTTTCAAAAGCATTTCCAGTCTGCAGGATCCAAGAACTTTCCAACAGTAAAATGCTCACCTGTAAGCAAGAAGACGGATGGTGCAAAACTTAAGTTCCTGATGGCCTACCTCAAAAGAAAAAAATCTCTATTTCGCTTATACAAAGTTCACGACCAAGGTCAAAGCTGCCTTTTACAGAAAAACTTCAAAACAACTGCCAACAGGAACAAAACCTTATTCAAAGCCTTCATGTATTGCATCAAATGACTACCGGACAGATCGGCAAATGCCACAAAAAGGAAAAATGTAGCCAATGAAATCAATTCCTCTTTAAAAAAACATACCAAACAAAATATCGCAACAGCATGAAATAAATCTCCACCATTCCATCCATACAACCACACAATACAATCAAATGGACTATATTTACAACACATACCGTCTAAGACCTTACAAATATACCTTTCTCCAAAACAATGAATGAAATAAACGAACATCCACTAGCATGAGATGAAGGTGATAGATAAATTGGGGGTGTGGAGGAGATCAAAAATGATGAAGGTGCACTAATCAATCACCCGCATTATAGAGCTTAAACATTTGCCCAGGTTTACCTACAGCTCTATTCTCCTTATAATCCAATGCAGCCGGAGGCGCTTGTATAGTTTATGGATGCCCCACCAAACGTGTGCCTAACTAGCGAAGATCGCATTACAATGGATGTGGCGATTACAACTTAAGTGGTAACAGAGACATTTAGCCAGTTAAAATCACAAAAATCCTTGGTCCCAGTGGGTTTCCAAAATTCTTTGAAGCTTATTCCTTCTTTCTGGTTGAGCCACTGTGTGAGCTCTTTACATCAGCTAAGGAGAGGAGCACCCTTCCCAGGGACATGTGCAAGGTCACCATCATTGTACTGTTTAAACTCAACCGCCTGGCTTCTGAATGTACATTGCACAAACCAATCTCACTTATAAATACAGAGTTCAAAATTTTAGATAAAATCCTGGCTAACCATCTGTTGAGAGTAAATCATAAGCTAGTTAAATGCGATCAAAGTAGCTTTATGCCACTGAGATCTACCAGGCACAACATTTGTAGAATATATACGCCACTGCACTGTCCCCACAGTCCTGAGAAAGCTTTTGCACTATTCCTGGTGGATTCTGAAAAGGGGATTTGATCATTTAAGCTAGGATTGCATTTTCTTCTTACTACTTAGGACTAATTTGAGGTAAAAATGTATTGCCTACACACCTTTACTACATACTGATATCTGGCCAGTGTACGACCAGATGGTACTCGATCGACTCCAGTCCAAGTAAATAGACACACACACATGCCAGGCTGTCCCCGCTCCCAACTGAATTGTGCAACAGCCATCGAATCTTTGGTAGAGTAGCTTCAATGTGATGAAGAAACAGAGGGCTTCTGCTGGGCATACGGAATGGAGGGCAAGGTCCCCCAATATGCAAACAATCATTTGGTCCTTCTCTCGCTCCTAAGCACCATAAATCCCAAAATGAACAACCTCTTAATGAGTTTTCAGTCTATTTCAGATTAAGTGTAAATTGGAATAATGTGAGAAAGTGCCATCTTTCTTGCATGGTATGCCCCCACTTTTTGCTGAATTGATGATGTGCTTTGACTGAGTGTGCCCTGGGCTCCTGCCAACCAGGTACCCAGGGCCTGTGTTCCTTCCCTAAAACTGCATTGATGCCTACACCCAATTGGCATCCCTGGCCACAGGTCAGCCCCTGGTAAATGGTACCATGGGTACCCAGGGCACTGTGACCAGGGAAGGCCCCTAAGGGCTGCAGCACTTGTTGTGCCACCCTTAGGGACCCTGTACCTTTACACACACACACTGCTTTTGCAGGCTGCGTGTCTTGGTGCAGAACAAAAGTGAAGAGTCGACATGGCACACATCTGTGTGCCATGCCTACAAACCACTGCCCTGGCCTAGGTCAGCCACCCCTCTAGCTGGGTGCACTATGCCAGTGGCGAGGGCACAGAGGCATGAGCCCTGTGCCCCTACAGTGCCCAAGTCCATTCTTGGGCATTGTAAGTGCAGTGCTGCCATTAAGAGTATATGGTGCTGGGAGTCTGTCATTACGAACTCCACAGCACCATAATGGCCCCACTGAAAACTGAGTAGTTTGGTATCAAACTTCTCAGCACATTAAACCCACACTGATGCCAATGTGGGATTTAATGTCAAACGCACTCCAGAGGGCATCTTAGAGATGCCCCTTGAAACCAACCCGACCTCCAGTGTCCGGACTGAGTGGCTGCCCAGGCTGCCACCACCAGACATGTTTCTGGACCCCTGGGTCGAGAGCCTCTGCTCTCAGGGGCCTGAAACAATGCGCATCCTGGGGCGAGGTGCCAAAGCCTCCTCCCCCAGGATGGGCAGGGGAAGCTTCAAAGGCCTGCCGCCTTTTGAGCTTCCCCAGACCATTTGCTGCTCCCAGCAAACTGGTCCCCACTGGTTCTACCCCCACTTCTGGTGGGAGAACCGGCAGGAAAACCAGAGGCAGGAAATGGGTTGTGCCCACCTCTGCCAACTCCACCCCTAAGGTGGGGAGGCGAGGTGAAGCACAAACTTGAGTCCCCGCCATCTTGAGGATGGGGGACCCAGCCAACCAGGGACAGGCTACTGCCCCCCTCCCACTGGAGAGTGGCAGAATAGGGGGTGTACCCACCCCAGGGAAGGGACCCATTGGTCCCTGCCCTTACCTACCTGTAACCACCCCTAAATTCAGTATTTAGGGGCTCCCTGAACCTTCCTTCCTCAGATCCAGATTCCGAAACAAGAAAGAAGATCAAGAAACAAGAAGACCTGCCGTGCAGCTGCTCACAAGAGGAAGACACCAACTGCTTTGGCCCCAGGCCTACCGGCCTGTCGACCCTCGAACCTGCTCCTGCTAAACCCCGGCGTCTCCAGTGGTCAGCAACCTCAAGAACCCGGAGGACCTGACTGCCTTGTGACTCTAACTACCTGGGACTCCCACGGGCAGTGGTACTGCTCAAAAGCAAGTAACCTATCCCTGGTGCCAGCCAGGAACCGCGAATCCAGCACACTCTGCACCCGCCGAGCCCGGCCTGTGCCTGAGTGGACAAAGACCACGAGGACGTCCCCCCGGCGACTGTGACCCAGAATCCAGCACCCAAGGACCCTCCTCGACGATCCTGACGACGCCTGCAGCCTCAGAACCTGGGCCCCCTCCAACCGCGACCAGCCGAGGGTAAGATTTCCGACGCCTAAAGACACCCCTGCACCCGACGCCCCACGGCCTCCTGTGCCCAACTCCTGGGTGCCTACCCTTCCTACAGCTCCCCAACTTACCTCTCGAAGTGGTGGTCGCACCTGAAGAATCACCGTCCCCGAGCTTGCAGCCTTTGTTCGTCACGCAGCTTTCCCATTGAAAACCATTGGGCGCCCGACGGCCCAAAAGCCCACTGCACCCGGCCGCCCCAGTGCCGCTGAGGGTGCACCCACTACCCTGTTCGACTTCCCCACTTGCCCTGAGTAAGTGACCAGGAGCTTTGCTCCCACAGCCGAGTGGCCTGCCTGCCAGCAGCCACCAACCCGAGGCCCCCTGCCTGCCATAGGATAACATTGGGCCTACTCACTCTGCACCCGGCCGCCCCAGTGCCGCTGAGGGTGTAACAACTGTACTTACCTGACCCTGGGGGACCCCTGAGTCTATGCCCAGAACCTTAACTCTGCCAGTCGAGTACTTACCCAAAAACCGATAACTCACTTTTCTTCCATAGGGTAACATTGACTGGTTTCACTTGGAAATTCTTCTAAGTGTGGAGTTTTGAAACTTTAAAATATTCACCTAAAATCAACCGAGTAACGAAAACAGAAATACTCACCTGCTATTAGGAGAGATCCCAGTGCTGGATCTTGGTGCCCAGCACTGACCCTGAAAAGTAATCACAACGTTACTTACCGCTAACTCAATTTTCTTCCATAGGGATCCATTGACTGGTTTTCTGTGAAATTTCTTCTAAGTGTCCACTTTTGAAATACCAAAATATTGCTTAAAAATCACAACAGTAACGAATTCCGATAACAGTATCAGGAGAGACCTCAGTACTGCATCTTTTAGTCCAGTACTGACCCTGAAAAGTAATTTTAACCGTACTTACCAGTAATTTGAAATTCCTTCCATAGGATATCATTGCCTGCTTTTTGTTGAAAAAGTTTCTAAGTGTCGATTTCTGAATCTTACAAATATTCTTTAAAAATCGTGCCAACGATACAAACGTAATTACTTGCCTGTTTTAGATAAATATCCCAGTGCTGAACCTGAGAACCCAGCACTGGATTACAAAAGTAACGTAAACCTACTTTGCTTGCAAACTACATTTCCTTCCATAGGATAACATTGGTAATTTTACCCAGAAAACTTTTGAAATACAATAATATTCCTCAAAAATCACTACTATAACCAAAACGCTTTTACTTAACTGTTTACAGGAAGTGTCCCGGGACTGAATCCAAGATCCAGTCCTGTGGTTAGAAAATTAATCCACAAAGTAATTAATTGCATTTAACTAAAACTTTCCATTGAGCTCAATGTTGCATTGTGTTTGAAATTGTGTTGCCTCTTGCAACAACTGTGACTACTGTCATCAAAAAGTCTATTGCCTATTTGAAAAGTGTTTAAACAAGGGAACCCATTCTGAGAAAGTATATTTTGATACATATTGTGGTTCTAAAATAAAACTATATTTTTATACCAACAATTGGCCTAGAGTTCAGTTCTTGAGTGTGTGAGACCACTTGCTGACTGAGTGTGTGCAACAAATGCTTTACACTGTCCTCTGATACTGCCTTACTGCTCGACCAAGCTACCACTTTAGAGAGTAAGGTTATATCTAACTTTAGCCTCTGCCTTACCGTTGGGGAGCTGTGGACTCTATACACACTGTACCTTACTTTGGTGCAGTATATATAGAGCCACTTTCCTACAAATAATTCTTGTGTTTTCCCTTTAAACATGCCAGAGGTCACGGAACAATGAGCCTCAATCTCAAATCAAGTCAGCCCACCACTGGTTCAAATATTTAAGAATGAAGCCTCTGGCAGCCCTGGCGGAAAACCTAAGTCTCTTGACAGATAGCCTGCAACAAGATCTCAAGTGCTAGAATCCACGTGCCGTTATCCTTATGGGGAAGGGTCCCTAAAATGCTACATACCCTACACTACTACCTTTACCCTTTTCCGCGTTCTTTCTGCGAAGGCTTACATCCACTATCAGCTCCTTTCTTTGGCAGAATAAGGCCCCCATGAGTCAATGACAAATGCTATATATGTATAGAGGAGCAGCCAGGGCGGTCCGTTAATAGCAGCTTAAACCACATTATGGGAGAGTGCACTACTACCTCAGAGGGCCCCATTACCAAATTTTGAGGGATGGGATAGATTAGGCGTGACCACTCTGGGGGCAGTTCTTACACATAACACACTTAAATCTTTTGTTGAACTCCAAGAAAAATATGGCTTGGCAATTTTACACATTTCTACAACTACAACATGCACTACACCCATACATAAGCCAGTTAGACTCTATAGCAGACTTCAATCCATTGGAAGCCAAGTTCACTATGGAAGAACTCGAGGAGAGAAAAAGGTCTCCCGCTTGAACAAATCTTTAGTAATCAATTTACCAGACACCTTTGATAAGCTTAAGGCAGGCAGATGTGGGCAGACCAGAAGGCACGGAATGGCAAGAAGTGTTGGCATTACCCCGAGAGATGGCAATCACTGCAAAATTTAATAGGATACAGTGGAAGAACCTACATCGGGCATACTATATCAGATTTAAGCTCTGGCGCATTAAGCGAAATTCCTCACCTAAATGTCTTCAGTGTCAAAGGAAGGGGGCTAGTTGCCTACTTCATGGAGCTGCGGAGTCCTGCAGACATTCTGGAAGTAGTTATGTAGAAAAAGCATACAACGATGTTATGGGTAATTTGATTTTATTAACTCACAAATACTCCTATTAAATATTCTGGATGAGTATTCTTACGAGATACCAAAAAATATTCTAGGGTTAAGTTTGATAGCGGCCAAGAGAGATATAGCCTAAAACTGGTGTAAATAGGTAGCACCAAGCATCCCATGATAAAACAAGGTCTAGATGAATGAAGACCATTTGAAAAGCCTATTTATAAATCAAGGGAGTGCACACTACTTTTTAATGTTGAGATGCACCCACATAATCAATGAAGAACAAGTTACTTACATTCGTTAATGCTTTACCTGGTAGAAACTATACCTAGCCGCAGATTCTTTACCTTAGATTTATCCCCAGGCGCTAGACTGAATCCGCAATTTTTTTTGGGAGCAGTACCCCCAGCGCACCTTTTGGCTTCGCAAGGTGTTGGCTGCGCCAGAAGTGATGTGTATGGTGCCGATATTGACGCCACCCCAGCGTACTGTCAATTTCTTTTTGCTACTGTCCACGCCAGAAGGGTGAAGCCACAAAGAATACTGCCAACTGGTGTGTGGGACTAGGACCCAGACAAGGGAGCCGCCCTCTACCTAAAGATCCATTTGCCGTGGTTGGGATTGGGGAGTCGGTAAGGAATCTGCGGCTAGATAATCTCTCTACCAGATTCCTTACCTTAGTAAAGATACCCAAGCAATACATCCCCAGAGATGGGTCTGCAAACTTGATTTAGACTAGGAAGCCTTGCAGGACCGAACGGGCAAAGTGACTGTACCGATGGACCGGACTGTCTGGGCAATAGTGCTTAGTGTGCTGCGAGGCCCATGTTGCTGCCTGGCAGAAGCCAGGAACGGAACTCCGTGTGCTAACGCAGTGGTGACAGCCTTTACTCCGGTAGAAGGAGCACGCAAACCCCCTGGGGGTCGCTTCTTGGCCAAAGTGTAACACTTCTTAATGAAGAGCATGATCCATCGGGAGATGATTCGTTTCTGCACGACCTCCCCTTTTTTGGCTTGGACACATCCCACGAAGAGATGATCATTCACCCAGAATGATTTCGTGTGGTCAAGGTAGAATGACACGTTCCTTTTGGGTACAGACGGTGGAGTCTTTCTTCCTTGGAGGAATGAGGCGGAGCGTAAAAAGTAGGCAAAGTGATGTACTGGCCTATATGGAACATGGTGACTATCTTCAGCAAGACGGATGCTCGTGTCCGAAGGACCAGTTTGAGAAGGACACGTATGGAGGCTGAGATGACGGCGCTTGCAGGTCACATACCCTCTGGGTAGATGTAGTTGCCACCAGAAAGGCGGTCTTGATGGTAAGAAGCTTAAGAGGGCAGGTATGAAGTGGCTCAAAGGTAGCACACATTAGAAAAGTAAGAACCAAGTTAAGGCCCCATTGAGGTATAACGAAGGGAGCTGGAGGAAATATGTGTTGTAAACCTTTAAGGAACCTATTTACAATGGGGGACTTATGAGGAAAGGCTGATCTGGCAGCTGCAGGAAAGCGGAAATGGCAGACAAATAACCCTTTAACGTACCCAACGCAGAGCCCTGCTGGGCCAGGGTAAGGATAAACAAAAGAATTTGGGATAGTGGGTCAACCTGTTTGGCTGTACACCACGTCACAAACTTGCTCCAACAGCCAGCGTATACTGTCTTGGTGGAGGGACACCGAGCTGCCAAGATCACATTACAGACTTCAGGCAAACTCAATCTCATCGCATGAAGGCTGAGCTTTGACAGGTTCAGTTGGAAACCCTTCCCCTGCTGTTGCGACAGAAGATGCTCCAGAAGAGGCACCCTGATCAGAGGACCGTTGGGCAAGCTCAACAGCTCGAGATACCAGACTCTCCAAGCCTAGTCTAGAGCCACAAGGAGGACTTGGGCCTGGTCGTTCCTGATCTTCGTCAGAAGTCTGGCAGGAGTGGTATGGATGGAAAGGCATATTGGAGGCCTGAGGTCCACTCGAGACTAAAAGCGTCTCCATGGGAGAGCCGCCCTGGAAACTCCAGCACACAGTGCTGGCATTACCCGTTCCCAGGGGTGGCAAACAGATCTAACCAAAAGCTCTCCCCACTACCGAAATCGAACTTCCACCACCTCCAGATGGAGACGCTGTTCGTGATCCGTTGGGTATCGACTGATTTTGTTCACTATGGCGTTCAGAGATCCTGTCAGGAAATGCCCTGATGTTCCAAACATGTCCAGAGACGCAGGGCCTTTGACTAAGGGTCCACAACCCCACACAGCCCTGTTTGTTGCAGTACCACATGGCGGTGGTGTTGTCCATCAACATCTGCACTAGACTTCCTTTGATGAAGGGTAAAGGTTATTAATGCCAGCTGGGTCACTCGAAGCTTCAATAGGTCGACATTGAGCTCGGATACCGCCGGAGAACAGAGTCTTCTGATCTCCACGTCTCCCTGATGGCCGCCCCAGCCCAGGAGTGATGCATCTATCACTACTGTCAGATTTGGTTGGGCGAGGGAGATCTGCTGCTGACCCAATCGCGGTTCATTAACCACCAATGAAGATTTTTTGCAGTACCCTCCGAGATCTGGACCATGTCGGAGAGATTCCCCTGATGCTGCATCTACTGGAACTTCAGGTCCCACTGCAGAGCCCGCATATGCCAACGGGCATGTGTCACAAAAAGGAGGCCATGAGGACCAGCAGCCTTAGTGTCAGTCTCACCGAAATCCAGGATACAGGCTGAAACATTGGTATCATAGCCTGAATATCCTGAACGTCCCAATCAGAAGGATAAGTCCAGAACAGCTCTGATGAAAGGGAGCGTCTAATGGGGAGGGGAGGGTCAGGTGTGACTTCGGCACATTTATAGTGAACCCCGTGAGTGCAGAAGGCTCGTCGTAGTCTGGGGTGTGCCACCTTCAACAGCCAGTCATCGAGACAGGGGAAGACAGGCACCCCTGATCTCCGCTGATGACTGCAACCGCTGCCATCAGCATGGGTAACACTCAAGGGGCACTGGTAAGGCCAAAAGGGAGCACGGTAAACGGAAAGTTCGTGGCCTACCGTGAATGTGGAAGTATGCATCCTACAAGTCGAACACTACCATCCAGTCTCCCAGGTTGAGGGCAGACAGAACTTGAGGGAGCGTGAGCATTCTGAATTTCTCCTTTTCAGGAAGAAATTGAGAGGGTGCAGGTCGAGGATAGGACTAAGGCCTCCATCCTTCTTGGGCACCAGAAAGTAGCGGGACTAGCAACCACAACCTACTTCTAATGCCAGCACCCTCTCTATGGCTCCCTTGGCCAAGAGAAACGCCACTTCCTGACAGAGTAGGGAGATTTGGTACTTCATCAGCCTGTTGCATGTGAGTAGCATGAGTGGAGGGGTAGTCACAAAGAGGAGGGAGTAGCCCCTTCGGACAATTTGGAGAACCCAGCAGTCGGATGTTATTGACCTCAGGCGGTGCAGGTGATGGCATATCCTGCCTCCCACTGGGTGCCCATGATGGTTGAAGGGCAAACTAAAGAGGGTTGGAGGCTGCCAGGGGGGTGGTGGACTGGCCGGCCTCTGGCTACCTGACCCACTATGTAATCTGACCCACTATGTACGAGGGTACTGCGACCTTGGCCATGCAGGGGCTGGGAAGCTTGCATGCCGTGGTGGGTGGGCCAGTAGAGACACCGCCGGAAGCCCCTTCCATGGCCATGAAAGGAGCGAAAAGCCAACTAGGGTTGGCAAGGGGCCATGCAAAGACCCAAGGACCTTGGCACCGCTCTACTGTCCTTGAAGCGCTCTAGCGCTGAGTCTGCCTTGTCGCCAAAAAGACGGGAGTCATCAAAGAGCATGTCCATGAGCAAAGCCTGGACATCCCCCGAAAAGCCAGTGGTTCTCAAACAGTCTAAGGGCCACTGACAATAAAACCGCTCTGCCAACTGAGTCAGTCTTATCCAGCACACAACATATAGCGAACTTAGCTGGGTCCCTCCCGTCAGCAATACCTTCGGAGAGTATTGCTCGGGACTCCTCCGAGACCATAGTCAGCATCTGTGCAACCAAATGCCAAAGGGAATGAGAGTACTGGCCCAAAAGGCAACCGGTGCTCATCGACCACAGTGCCAGGCTAGAGGAAGAAAACATCTTCTTTCCCAAGGTATCCAGCCTCTTTGATTCCCTGTCCAGTGGAGTGGTAAGGAATGTGCCAGAAATTACTCTAGAAGTGGTAGCTTGGAACACCAAGCACTCCAGGGTGGGGTGTTGGGGAGAAAGTTGGGGTCCCCTGGGGCAGGGCTGTGGCGGCAGGCAATTATCCTATTCACAGGAGCCCAGGTGCAGGGCTTGGATCAGGCCCCAAGTAGGACATCCATGAGGACTTCATTAAATGGGAGAAGCAGTTCTGAAGGGGTAACTCCCGGCTGAAGCACCTACATCAAGATGTTTGTCTTGACAGCCATGAAGGGCAACTAAAGGTCCAGGGCCTCGGCCACCCTCCTCACCACCAGAGCAAATGAGGCTCCCTCGACCGCAGCCACAGTAGGAAGAGAGACCAAACCAGTATCTGGGGAGGAGTCCAGTACACTAGCATCCGCCAAATCCTCACACTAGGTTTCCTCATTGAGATCTAGGGGGTGGTATTCTTCAGGGACCAGTGTCTCCTCATATTCATCCCCAAGTCCTACCCTGTAGGAATAGAGTATAGACTCTGGCCTAGATGGCATGGCTCCACCTGGAGCCGGAGTCGGATGATGCCCATCCTGCTCCATGTCGGAATCAGGGTGAGAATGGAGCCGACGGCGCAGGGGACGTCAGCCGTGAAGCCTGCGCCGGTGAAGGTCGAGGTTGCTCAATCTGCGCTGGTCCGGATCCATTCATGTATCCAAGGGGTCTGACAGGTGCCAAGGGCGAACCCGCCGGTGGAAGACTAGTAGGGGCCGCTCCCAAGCCAACCTCATAAAACTCTTGGAGTTGGGTGGGTGTCGCTCCAGCACCCGGAAACTCAGAAACAACCCAGGCACACATTCAACCGCAGAGCCAGACCCTCGTCTCGTCAGATGACTTCAACGGACGAGGCGAAGTTGAACACCTCTTCAACTTCTTGTTCTTTTTATGTTTGTGGGACTTACCCAAATGTCCGTACAATTCCAAGGATGGGCGTTTAGAGTGGCTCAGCAACCAATCCCAGGACCTTCCTCTTGACTGGGATTGAGACTATCGCGGCGTTGCACGTCGAGCAACAAGACCTTGGTGTGCATGCCGTGGCCATCAACGCAGATCTTGGCGTAGTGGTCACACTCAAGGCACCAGAGGTATGGGTGCATCATTGACATTTACCAGTGACAGGTGCCACAGGGCTTAAAACCAGCCTACATCGCAGACATCCCTTCCACACCAGGAGACAATGTCACAAAAAACATTCGACAATAGGTCGAAAAAGGTTCAGTCAAAAAGTGACTGGGGTTAGCTCTTCTCTGGAACTGCGCTAAACGACATGAAAAGAACTGATATCATGCACTTAAATTGTGTTCACTCATTTAAAAAAACAGGGATCATCTTTCTTGAATCCCCCCCCCAAAACGCACACTCCCCCACTGGACATGAACACAAGGGCGGGAGAAGCACCCAGCCTCCAGGACTGCGGTCTTTCTCTATTCCCAGGGAGATGGGGCTCCCCGTAAAAATGTGGGGAAAAAAAGGAGACAGCAGTGCTCCCCTGGTTTCTTTCCCCCCCCCCCCCCCATCATGTTCTCAATTTGATCCGCAGGAACTGGGGGCACCCGGGGACAATAGCGCCACTGGGAAGGAGGCCCACACACACTCCCCCATCCCCACTTCCTTTTGTCTTGTGCCAAACCTTGGGGCCTTTGGCCCTCCCCAGGTGTATCCTTGGAAATCCAGGGAGGTAAACGGGGGGGGAGGGAGGGTTGAGGGGCATGGGGTAGGGGTGGTGCTACTCGCCTCACGGTCTCACTCAGAACCCGGGACCCAAGCTTCTTGTGCTTTCTGGGGCTCCGCTGGGCGCCCGGAAAGTTGAATTTTGCATCTGGTGGCAAGCAAACGAGGATTGATGACATCTGTTCACTTTTAGACATTACCTGCTCTTAGGAAACTAATCAACTACAGGCAATCCTCCATGCTCCAGCCCTAAGCACTATCGTCATTTCCTCCAGGAGGTCTTTCTTAAGGTAAGCTAAGCTAATGGCTTCATGAAAGCTTTAAAAATCGGCTAATTGTTGTTTGGGAAAATTAGTAATGAAAGGTAAATTCCAACCCCATACCTTGGAAGGCCAACTTCATGAGCATTTTCCTTAATAAAAGGCTTGAGATTCCACACACCTGAAAGTTATGAACCTACCATTCCAAATATTTGATATCCATTTGGTGGTCCAAACCTTGGAACTTCTATGCAAGGGAAAAACTCTTGCCTTTAGTGAGCAATTGATTGAGCAGGTGTGAATATATTTGGACACCATTTTAGGTTGAGCCTACACGACAATGAGCTGTCCGGTTGCGAAGGACGAGTTACTTACCTTTGGTAACGATGTATCTGGTAGAGACACAGTCTAGCTGCAGATTCCTTAACTTAGAATATCTCCCCAGGCGTCAGACTGGATCCGGAAAATCTTTTTTCCCCAGCAATACCTCTGCACGCCGGGAGGCGGCGCCGCCCGGCTCCGTCCGGACGTCGTCCACGTAAGTGACGTCAATGGATCCATATAAGACCCTCCCGGAGTGCTGACGTCAGTTTTCTACAGTAAAACTTTTCCGCGCCATAACGCGGAGCCATGACAAAAACTGCGATAGCATAGGAACAGTGTGTTAAAAAGGAGCAAAATTGTCGAAACAACAATGAGAAGAAACATGATGAGAGCCAAATCATTAGAATGAGAAACAATACCAAGTGGAAAAAGCACCCAGTACCAGAAGGGACTGAAGGGAGCTCACAGAGCACTTGCTTCCAGCAAGGGCCCAGCAAATCGCCAAACCGTGCCCCACCTCGAGGAGGTAACGGCAGCGGAATGAAAGATATGACAAGCAAGGCACAGCCTGTCACCACAGGATGGAGGAGAAAGAACCACAAGAGTGGAGCAACATGTTGCAAGACAAGTGACTAGAAGTGAACGATCACAAGAATGTTCACCACACACACACACACCCTCCAGTGTTCAAAGGACTGTAGCACCAAAGAGAACCGAACCCAACCGACTGCCATAGAAAGAAGGAGACACAGGCGTGGGCGGAGGGAGGGAGGAAAACAGAAGAACTCCACGCGTGAGGAACACAGGTGGAGCAACATTGGAAAGCATAGACCTTAACCACCCAAAAAACAAGGACGGAATGGATGGCCAAAAGGCTCGAAAGCCGAACAACACCCCCTGCCCCAAAGGAAGGTACGAGAACACGCCATCATCCAAACACTAGGACGGAGGGGAGGCCTAAGGGCCCCACGCCGAACAACACAGCCTGCCCCAGAGGGAGGTGCGACAGCACACCTCCGGAAGACCAAGGCCACCGGAAAGGAGGCTAGGTGTAAAAACACCGTCTGAAAAGGTCTTCGCAGAGCGGGGAGGATGGGCGGGCGTTAAGGAATCTGCGGCTAGACTGTGTCTCTACCAGACACATCGTTACCGAAGGTAAGTAACTCGTCCATCTGATAGAGACATCTAGCCGCAGATTCCTTAACTTAGAATAGATATCAAAGCCATACCCCATGGGAGGAGGGTCTGCGAGATAACCCACCAAGTTCCAGGAGAACATATTCGTCAAAGGCTGACGAAACACGATGGGAACCGCAATGTCAGGGCAACTGACATCAGACAATACCTCTCGGGTCTACAATGAAATGAGGTGAAGATGTGTCTCTCAATAAAGCCCCTCTAGGGAGCAATCCCTTTCAGGACGAATGCCCTCACCCACCATAGGTGGCATGCTTCATCATATGGGCTTCTCCTCGCTGATAGTTACGCGACCCCCATCGAGGAGAAGCCCATATGATGAAGCATGCCACCTATGGTGGGTGAGGGCATTCGTCCTGAAAGGGATTGCTCCCCAGAGGGGCTTTATTGAGAGACACATCTTCACCTCATTTCATTGTAGACCCGAGAGGTATTGTGCTTTGATTATTGTATATGGGGAATCACCTTTCTCGTAGATCTTTAAACTTTTTCCTTGGACCCTCTCCTCATCTTTTCTGTGCTTCAACTGACATCAGACCCAGGAAAACTTCGTAAGGGAACATGACCAAGGGGCGGCAAAGACACCACAACCCTGCAAGGGATGGTGTGAGACTTCTCACGTCCATATACAGACGAAAGGAAATACAGAACTAGAAAGCCCAGTGCCAAACGCAAGAAAATGCAGGAACTCCTTCAAAGAAGGAGCCCAGCACCGGTTCCCACCATCCGTGAGGAACGAAGCCCCAAGGGGCAAAACACCATGACAACGGCAGAGCATACCGTCTGAACCTACACCACAGAGGATGCCAAAATGAAACAGGGGACAGTCCTAAGACGGACAGCGGTAGAGCATACCGCCGGAACATATACCACAGTGGATGCCAAAATGAAACAGGGGACAGTCCTAAGACTGTCCGGCCAGGAACAGGAGCAGCAACAGGAGGCTCGTGTGGTTAAAGAAAAACACACATTTAAAGTGTACCCCCTTAGAACATTCGACAACAGTGGCAGGGCCGAACCCATCGTCTAGTGCCGCCAGAGACAGAAGATTTACCATCGAGCAAAAAGCTCAGTAGATAGGCATGCAGCCAAACGTACCTAAAGGTACCACTGTGAGGGGATAACCGGCAAAACCAGAAACACATAGCGGACTCGCTCCCGAAGGAGAGAGTGAGCCAGAAGTCCTGATACTAGGGCAAGAAGAACCTAGTATGCGAGCACCCCCGTGGCGTGTAGAAACCACGACACATACACAAAGAGACAGGAATGTAGACATATATACCTGAAGTGACGTAACCCTAAAGAAGGGAAGTCGCTCAATCGATACCACGGCACCGGTGGCCGGTCATAACAGTACCAGAAAGCAGAAGCAACAATTTTTCCCCCCAACGGGGAAGAAACCTGGTCTCCCGCGAGGCAGGCGGGAACATAGACCACAACACTCCCAGTAAGGAGAGAGAGAGAAGACACAGACAGAAGCCTGTCGTAAAAGGCATACACCGACACCGTCTACCAACAAGGAGAATGTCGAGAAGAATACATGCACTGTAATGCCACATCAAAGAAGCAACTGTGCCAGAAATGGGAGTAAGAACTCACACCCAGAGAAACAGCTGGGGGGAAGCACAACACCAGTGCCAGAAATGTGAGTAAGAACCCACACTCCGAGAAACATCTGGGGTGGAGCAAAAAACCGGTGGAAGACAGTCATAGACATGAGCCACGCCTTGAAGAGCTATGAAATACGCATAACCTGTGTGCACCAATATGGCGAGTATACATAGAATACAGAAGAGACCGTTCCGGAGCGGAACAGAGCGGCCTGCTCCCTCAGGGGCGCATGTCCACCTTTAGACAGGTAAGACGGGCACAGCGAAGCTGCAAGAACACGCCAGGAAAAATAGGCATGAGAAAACCCCCAACGAAACAGCAGGGAAGGCGCCCCTACAGAGACAGGAAGGAACTACGGACCGACCGTAGACACCAATGTGAAACCCCGGAGAGAAACCAACCCCATGGATCTCACCAGAGGAGACGTCCTACAATATTAGGAAGAGTCAACGTGCGGCAAAACTTCCTGGGTAAGGAATAGTAGCTATATAACAGCCAACAAATACCCCACATAGGGTAAGGCACAACCCTACAAAAACAAGGGTCCCTTTGAGATAAGCTCGTAGGCAGAGGCTCAAAAGAAAGGCAAAAACAGCTGAACCAGCTGTACCTTAGAATAAAGGAAAGAATGCGGCTGAACAGCCAAACAACCCCGAACGTCTGTAACCCAGGCGGCCAACAGAAAAAAACAAAAATTCCTCCACGAGGATTAAAACCTGGGAAGTCATTGAAACATAGACAGGAGGCGCCGGACCGCTGAATCAGCATGGGCGTCAAAAAGAGTGACCCCATCAAATGGTAGATCTCTAAGCCACTCCTGAACATGTTCTGGGAAAACGCCATCGAGCAACCACGCATGGCGGCGCATGACAACCGACCCGGCCATAGCCCGACCCACGGAGTCAGTGGTGTCCATGGTGGACCGAATCGAAAATTGCGCCATATCATGGCCATCACGTATCAGCCGGTCCAGATCGGCACGAGAGCTCTCCGGCAAGGAGGGGAGGAGTTGCTGAACAGAGTCCCAAAGGGCAAAAGTAGCCCTAGCAAACACGCACAACGTGTTCAGGGACCTGAGTCCCGAGCTGGTGGGCGCAAACACATCGCGGCCACATGACTCCAACCACTGAGACTCCCGAGTGGGAGGATGCAGCGGAACAGGAGTGGAAGAGAGAGCTGCCTGAAGCACAAGTCCATGAGCCCCAGGATGGAGGGTCAAACAGGCAGGGTCATCGTGAGCCGGGTGATGGCGATGTGCCACAGCACGATCCACGGGGACCCCCGAAGAGGGCCTCGCCCACGTCCCGAGAAGGATGTCATATAATGACTCCGCAAATGGCAACAAGGGCTCCATGTCCCCTGCGTCCTGGTGAAGATCCAGCAACGGATCCGAAGGCATAGAGACTGAGGGCGGCTGCATTCGTAAAATATCCGCAGCCCTGCGAACAGCCCTGACAAACGTCCCACTAGCCTCCGTGGCCACGCGAGGCGGTGACAGCAAAGGACGCCAACTAATCCGGCCACCCAACAGGGGCTCAGCAAAAGGATGAGCCGGCCAATGCCCCACTGGCGCACGCTCCGGAGAGCGAGGAAATGACTCTGGGGTGGGGAATGCACGGGGACCACATCCTCCAGCAATAAAGCCGGAGATGGTGCCGCCCCCTCGAGCCACCTCCAGGGACGACGCAGGGAGCCCCGGAAGGCTGTGCGACGGTGCCGAGGTAGGGCTAGACGTTCCGGGATGCCCCTCCGGGCCGTGTCCCGACGTCGCGGCAACTCCGGAGGCGGAGTCAGGGCACTCGGTCGGTGCCGAGGGTAAACCCGCCGGCGGAGTCCCGACCTGAGTCCCTTCCCCCCCTGTGGGGCCTGAAGGCGCGCCAGGGAGGGGGGGCAAAGCCAGAAAGGACTGCAGGGCCCTGCAGTAGTCCTCCATCTGTGCTCGAGTCGCCTCAGCACCCGGAAATGGGGGAAATGCAGGGTCCGACTCCTGGGGGCCTGAGTCCGGCAAGGACCGGGAGCAACGGGCCCCGACGTCATGTCGACGCGAAGCCGATGACTTCCGCGACTTCCTCCGGTGCTTACCTGAGGTCGAACGACAGTCACGATCCCGGGACCTGCCCCGAACAGGAATGTCCTCCTAGGAAGACTGGCGCCGCGCGGACCTCTCCGCTTGAGAAGGAGCCCAGAGTCGCGAGGGGTCCGTTCGGGACATCCGGGCAGACAGCAACTTCATGCGGCGTTCCCGCAGGGATTTCGGCCGCAGCTGTCGGCAGGAGTCGCACTCCACGGAGTCGTGATGCTCGCCCAAGCACCACATACATATTTCGTGAGGGTCCGTCGCTGACTTCTGTCGCGAGCAGGACCGGCACGATTTGAAGCCCGCAGGCATCGAGAAAAAACACTGTTCCTGACGCAAAAAAGCATTGAGAAGGCCTGAAAATAACAAGAACAGGCCAGAGGTATCACTTTCCCGGATCCGCGTTAGGACGCGAAAAAGAAGAAAACTGACGTCAGCATGCCGGGAGGGTCTTATATGGCTCCATTGACGTCACTTCCGTGGACGACGACAGGACGGAGCCGGGCGGCGCCGCCTCCCGGCGTGCAGGGGTATTGCTGGGGAAAAAAGATTTTCCGGATCCAGTCTGACGCCTGGGGAGATATTCTAAGTTAAGGAATCTGCGGCTAGATGTCTCTATCAGATATAGTTATTGTAGGCTTACCAAAACATACAGAAGCTTAGAGACCAGCTATTACTTACCATTGGTTGGCTTTCCTGTCCTTCTCATTTGCCTGTTTCTTATTTGTGTCCTAGCTTGTCAATCTTGTGTTTGTCTCTCCCATGGAACATACCCCCTTTAACATCACTTTTGACTTGCTAGTTTTTATGCTTCTCCTGCTTGTTCTTCAACCACTACTTTTTTATTTTGGGTGACATACTCCAAGAGAGTGCATGTGTTTTCCAGCTGACTCCCCACCACACTCTGTGTGCTTCTACCCAACCATCGCCATGTTCAACTTGCCCTTCTGTGCTTCCCGATCTAGTTGCTTTCTCGCTCGTGTGCTGCTCCCTGCCCGCTTCACATTGCAGTTTCACCTATTGCTTCTTCTCTGACTTGCTTCAGCCACCCCACACTTTCTCTCTTGCGCATTGCTTCTCTTCTCCATCACTCGTGCCTTCAGTGTATTTTCCCTCAGTCCTAGCCTTCTGTGTTACTCACGCACACGTTCTTAAAAAAAAAAGCTTTTACGCTACTTTTTTATTTACTGATCCAAATAGGTAAATAATAAAATAAAAAGCTTTGCACCTTTATCTAGGTGCACACATGCAAAATGATGCGAGTGCCACGTCATAGCGCCTTTTTTTTGTTTGCTCTTTTCGCCATGCTGCCCAGTTTCAGGGATGCTCAACTACAAGGCTAAAAACACTGGCAAAGAAAATAAGTCCCAGAGGGTTTGCCAATGCTTTTTGTACGTCTAAACAAGGTCTTGGATACTAATGGAGGACAGGTCCAGGTCAGGTGTGTTATGTCCACAGAATGTGTCAACCAAGTCCCTTGCCTCATGGTTCATTCTATAGTGATTGAGCATATTACCTTTTTTGTGTCTTGGGCACTGACTATTCTGGTTTACTCCTTCTGTTCCTTATAGTCCGTCAATGATTATTATCACTTCAACTGTCAATCTGCCTGAAATACTGCAAGCCCAACATTGTGACCACAATAAAACAGAAACGCCTCCCAAGGAACTTCCTGTTTTTCATTGTGTCATCCATAGGACACTACCATCCCTTTAACAGGAAAATTGTTTGGGCACTTTCTTATTATCCGAAAGTGTAGTGTCCTCTCTATTTTTATTTATCGTTATTCCTGCTTTTTATGTATTTTTGACCTATTGAACGCAACCGAGGGCTGCCCTCGGGCTCCATACGCCCACAAAGAAACCGTAACGCGGCAGGAACTTACCGGAGCACCTGGCGTGTGTGTCTGGAGGCAGAGGCAGGCGCGGAGGCACTGGGGAACCCCGGACGCCGTCGGAGGAAGAACAGCAAGATGGCGCCAGTCTGCGACGTCCGAGAGACGGAGGACTGAGCCTGCCGGAAGACCCGATAATTAGCCCAAATATCAACGGTGACAGCAGACGCGGCGGCTGCAGGTACGGAAGACTGACCTTGTGAGACTATTAATAACATCCCAGCAGCCCCCGTCGCCAACTAGGGGGCCCGGGACCACTCCGTCATACAAAGCGAGCAGTGGAGGGGCCCGGGGAAGATAGCGCCGACGATGCAGCCACAAGCGCGTTCCTGCGCATACCACACGCGATGCCTGCAGTAAGCGGGGTGAGGCGAGCCCCTAATTAATGTGCCCGAGAGACGTTTGGGGAGGCTAAAAGGAAAGTTGAGCACGACACCAGAACAAAGATATCGACTTTGCCTGACCCCAAGATGGCGATCCCTTGGGAAAAATGAGCGAGAAGGGAGTGAATGATCACACAGGGAATGCTGATTTGACAGGCAGTATTTTGTGGTGGAAAGTGACAAATCTCAGTTGGCAGAGGGAAGAATAGGCGGGAGAGCAACCATAGAAGAGTAGGAGAGGAGCCTTTCGGGGAGGTACCCGCCTGACCCCAAGATGGAGACCAGGGTCCATGAATCACTGATGATCTGCCAACGACGGAGCCAACTTCAGCGCGGCAGATGCCCGGTGGTGATGTTTGGATGGCTGTGGTACCGGGGAGTACTCGGTTTCAGGTCAGCAGGAGAGATGAATAGTGGTGGGCGACGGCCATTCCGCACAGAGGGTATGATTACGTCAGCACCTAAAGTGGACTTCGACCAGACCTCACTTATTTCCCCCACCCTCCACCCCCATCCGACTCACCCATCATGACATTGAACCAGTGAATCTTGCCACCGACCATGGAGACTTAGCATTTTGGCCGATGCCCGGTGGAGCTACCTTGATAGCTATAGAGGAGATGGGCTGTGGACTTCCCCCTCGGCCGTCACCTACCCAGCCGGACATTGGGCAGACTTTTCCTTCGTCTCTCCACCGTATCTCCCTCCTCGTTACCCTTTTACATTACCCCCCTTTACCCTTCCACACGCCCTAACCAACAGATGTAACTTGTAACTGATGTATCTTTTGTAACAATGTGTAACTTGTAACTGATGTAACTGTCCTCATGTAAAGCGCTCTGATACCTCCGGGTCTAGCCAGCACTATATAAAACTCAAATAAATAAATAAATAATCACGTTGTTTACTTCTGCACTCATAAAACCACAATAAATTTGTTTTTTAAAAACGATTCTCATATCAATATTCATTACATCATGCTAGCTACCCAGATTTAGTTTTTAATATCTTTCTCTACGGTTTGTCTGCAGATTTAGGGGGGCCCATGGGCATGTTACAAGCTGTATATTAAAAACAAGGTAGTGAACAATTTCTTTAACTTGGCAGTAAAGTATGACATCATTTGGAATCTGTAACTTTAGCAGACAAATACATTAATAATAATGAATGTGTTTGCGATCGGAACTCCACAACTCTTTGCTTTTCAAAAGTAAATGGGTGTCTTATGTTTTTTGATGCATGGGGACCGTGTTAAACATTACCTGAATTACATGCAAACCTTTCTTGTTTCAGGGAGATTTCATTTAATTATTTAAAAATATATATATATTTCTTCTAAATTCCGTTAAGACACTATATAAACGTTCCCTGGTTTGGTTCACTGTGTGTTTATCTGTGAAAAGGCCACAGGTAGCTCAATCTTATTCTGCTACCAGAGTTCAATTACCCATTCACTGTACCTTTCTGTGCTACAAAATAAATTATGCTTTCTGCTTTCATAAAGTGCCTCAGACCCAAGATGGTGCTTGTTTCCTTGGCAGGTTTTATTTGCAGCATTTTTGGTAAAACCCTCAAATAAGTCACTCAGTTCTATGGAATGGTGCCAAGCAATGAAAATATCTGGCATCACTGAACTTTACTTAATACATGCTGGCCTTTCCTCCTTACATTAGTACAAATTTGAGAAATCCTTACCAGGTGATGAGGGCAGAACTTTTTGAGGACTCCATTGTTTTCATTCTCATCAATTTTCCGCTGATCGTATATCCTTTATAAGTGAAAATAAGACATGTTGAACAGACGGTATGAGGCTTTTTCAGATAAGACACCAAGTTAAAAAACACTTGCATTTCCAAGCCGCAAGACTAGATATCGCATTTCCTTCTAACTTGATTTGTTGATTTCTAGTCATTCTCAGGCAGGAAAAAAGAAATCACTATGTCGTTTTGTTTTCCATTACATCAGTTTTGCTTTTCGGTATATAAAGTAAGTTTATTGCGAAATGTGTACACACAAACCTCAAAACAGGTGCAAAATCACTTACAAACACAAGTTTAATTTCTTAACATTCAAAATAACAAGTACCAAGGCACTTACAATCTCAAAAGATGGAACAGATTTAAGAAGCTGAAACACCGAATTCCTTGAAATTATCCCATAATAAATAACACATGCAGATATACTTTCTGAAGGCCAACTCATTTTTAGGTCTCACCAGTGATAGCGCGCTTGCTCTGAATGCTCTCTCGCTTGAGAGAGATATTCCATACAAGTTGCTTGCAGCCCACCCATTGTTTAACATTTGTTGGCTTTATTGTCACTCTTATTTGCTGCCTTCTAATTGGCTAGCGTGTGCTGGCATCACTTGACAAGTACTGATTGCTTCGGCTTGAGTGCTGTCCTTCCACTGATCGCGTTGTGATTAAGGCACTAATTTTTTTTCTTCTTCCCTGTAGTCCTTACTGAACCTCTTGCCACATGTAGCTTGTTTTACTATGCCACATGAAACTCAAAGAAGACCTTTTCTCCATTGAAATGGATGTTTTATTGTGAAATCAGATGTTATTTGCTTCCAAAGTTATTTTCACTAAGACATGGACATGGCACAATTGTGTTTTTTATGTGATAGGATTTTTTGCAAACTGTCATTTTTTTCTTATTCAAGCATGCAGGGATTCATTGATTTTCTCAGATCATAGGGGTGTTATGCAAAGACCGAACAAGCATCGTCCAAACCAATAGAGCTATCATTTGAGACTATTAGCTATGCCATTGCCTTTTGTTCATGCTGTAAAGCATGGGCACTGCTGACTTTAGGGATGACTTGTAGACATGCTGTATAGTAGCGTGGCTGCTGTGCAGCATGGTTAAAAATAATTTCAAAAAGGACTATGATGCATCGCGCGCTAATGCACATTTTATTTTTTTTTTAAGGGGGGGGGGGGGGGAACGCACATTAGCCCTGGCTGCATCATAGCATTTTTCTAAAGTAGTTTTAGCCACACTGCAAAGCATCCGCTTCTTTACAGCATGGCTACAAAACATTGCAAAGCCAAAAGTTCTCACTGGCGAAACCTATTGGCTTTGCCAATGTTCGTTATACTTACAGAACAAATGGGTCATATTAAGTTTCCAAGCACCACACATACACACCCCATTTTCCTTTCTGACTGTTTGATGGGCATACTTGTCACATGACCACACTGGATTTACCCCAATTCTAATTCTCACTAATTCCTTTATAAGATATGGGTAAGGAACCTTTCGACAGTAGGAAAAAAACTGTAACCTAATTTGAGTGAAAACACAATTCACTATTTTCCTGTAAAATATCTACTATCTTCTAATGTACTCACAGGCTTTACACAAATCTAGGCTACTCTGCTTTAAGTTTGAACCAATTATAACTGATAAAACCCCACCAAAGAGGAATCGGCCCTCATCAGTGTAAACATATAAACATTAATAAATACCTACACAACCACAAACAAAAATGCCATTCAAAGAAATTAAAGTGAGAGATAACAAGTTCTTTTTATTTCTTTCTTAATGGGCCAACACAATGTAACTTTACTACACAAGGTAGCAGCAAGAAACACTGGTTTAAGACTATTCTGCGTCAGTTTTGTTATTTTGGGAAGTCATAAAAATATTATTTGTTTTCCTTCCTTCACTTTTCTGTGCTTGGATTAAAGGTGCGGGGTTTAGAAGCATGTTTTACATCTGATCTAAGTACTTTACACACTATAGAAAATCTAGAAATAACAAAATCATAGTTGATCTTTCGGCAGCATTTAATTATTTAACTGAGTAATGTACTGTTTTAGTGTCCTAAAGCACATTGCACTTCAAGTAGGCCTTCTTTTTGATAAACAAATTTTATTGATTTCACAGAAAATACCAGACAATCACCAAGATACCATGATAACAAAGGATTATTTGCTTGTATCTGGACAACCCTCGAGCCAAAAATGTACAGATTCAACAGGACAGATATTGGAGCCACCCCATCGAGATCAGACCAGACCCCCCAACCACTTCCCCCAGACCCTACGATATTTCTTGGGACAACCTCGTGTTATGTACATTATCTTTTCCTGTGTGGCACACCAGTCCACCCCGGCCCGCCACTTCCCTACGGAGGGAGGTTCAGGGCACTTCCAGGCGGAAGCTATGTCTCTTTTGGCTACAACCATTGCCGTGGTGTAGAACAGCTGCTCGTTCCTGGACCCATCCAGCCCGTCTGTGACGCCCAGGAGCGCATGTTTTGGATCGTGTGGGATCTCCCATCCCAACACCTCAGTGAGTTCCTCCTCAATGTCTCCCCAGAAGCGCGCCAAGCGTGGGCACGTCCATACCATGTGGAACAAGTCGGCGGGCTCACAACCGCATCTATCACAGGAGGGGGTCGGTCGGAGCCCCGCGCGATGTAAGCGCGCCGGCGTCAAATAGGCCGTGTGGAGGAAATAAAGCTGAATCAGGCGCAATCTAGCACAGGCAGTAACTGTCCTGGGGGCCATAAGGGCGTCGCACCAGTCCTCCTCCTCCAAGGAACCCACCCATTCCTCCCATTGAGCCCTTAATCGGTCGAGTGATGTTGGAGTGTTGTTAATGAGCGATCGGTAAATGCGGGAGATACCCCCTCTCCCCAAGTCTCCCAACATAATTTGTGCCTCGGGAGGACTATGGTCTGGGAGTCGTGTACCAGTCGCTAAATGTACTTGGAGGGCGTGGCGAAGCTGCAAATATCTATAAAACTGTGAATGGTGCATGGAGTGTCTAGCCTGGAGATCTTGGAAGGAGCGCATGTGATCACCCGCCCAAATGTCGCCCAGCTGGGAAATGCCTATGAGGTCCCAGGACCGAAAGCCTTGCAGCTCGTTGACTTCTTTGAGCCAGGTGCCCTGCCACAGGTGTGTGCACTGGGTCAGCTTGTGGGTCCATCCAGTGTGGCGCAGCGCGGCTCGCCAGGCCAGGAACACCGAACGCGTCACTTCTGGCAGGCGAGATGGGACGGGCGCCCCATACATCATCGATTGGAGGTTGGATAAGCCCAATTCACTAAGTTCCAGTCTGTATGCCGGATCTGACCATCCGCCATTGAGCCAGTCGTGCAGGGGGAGCAGGCGTGTAGCTAGGTAATACAGGTATAGATGCGTCATCCCTAAGCCCCCGTCAAAGGAGGGGATCCGACAAACGCCCAGGGCCAGCCGGGACCTGCCCCTTCCCCAGAGGAATTTGGAAGCCAGGCTGTCAAGCTCTCGGAACCACGCTCTCGGAAAATTAATCGGGGTGTTTTGGAGCATATAAAGGAATCTGGGAAGAATCATCATTTTAAACAGAGCGATTCTTCCCATGGGATTCAGAGGTAGTGTCTGCCACCTCGACAGATCCGCCTTGACCCGCTTCACCAGGGGGGTGGCGTTAAGGGCCCAGCTAAGTTCAGGAAGTAAAGTCACCCATATCCCGAGGTATTTAAAGGATTGACGGCGGAGCGGTATGGTGGACTGCCAATCGAAACACTCCCTGGACATGTGAAGGGGGACCAAGACCGACTTCTCCGGATTAAGCCGGAGGCCCGAAGCCTGCTCAAAGGACCGAAGGATCTGGAGACAGTGAGGGCCCGAACGAGCCGGGTCCGCCAAATAAATCAGGACGGCATCCGCGTATAGGGCGATTTTATCTACTGCCGTATTGGGCCATTCCCAACCCTGCATCAGCTCGTTCGAACGTACCAGGGCCGCCAGGGGTTCCCATCACCAGAGCGAAGAGCAGGGGAGAGAGGGGGCAGCCCTGTCTCGTTCCCCTGCGAATCGGAAAGGGTTCGGACAGAACTCCGTTCACTAGGACCCGCGCCCTCGGTCGAGCGTACAGTATTCGGATGAAGCTACGGAAGCGGGGTCCAAGACCCATCTCCGCCAAGACGTCGTTCAGGAACCCCCAGTCTACCGAGTCGAAGGCTTTCTCAAAGTCAACCAGGAGAAGTGATAGATAGGGGGTAAGCAGGTTGCGGTAAGCCAGAGCTGTGTGGAGCCTCCGCAAACAGTGACGGGTACCGCTCGCTGGCATGAACCCACATTGGTCCGGATGGACCAAAGTACGTATGTGGGGTTTAAGACGCTGGGCGAGTATTGTGGCATACAGCTTCAGCTCTGTATTAATGAGGGAGATGGGACGGTAGTCCGCGCACCGCGGCGAGGGTGGCTGGGATTTGGGAAGGACCACAATAGTGGCCATGTCAGTCTCGAATGGGAAGGAACCTTTCCCTATCGCCTCCCCAAATAACTGGGCAAGATATGGAGTCAGCGTCTCACGGTATAGAGCATAAAATTCCTGGGGAAGGCCGTCCGGTCCCGGCGTCTTACCGGATGAGACGAGGTTAAATCGCCTCTCCAATCTCCGCGGGGGAGATAGGACGATCCAAATCATCCTGGACTTCTGAATCTAATTGAGGGAGACGACCTGCCCCGGTCTGCAGCAGATCAGCGAGGGACAGGGAAGGAGTCCTGGCTGTGTATAACTGGCGGTAGTACCTCGCGAAGGCCCGGGCCATGTCGGTCGAAGAATTACACACCGAACCATCCCGATCTATAATTTCGGGAATTATACGGTTCGCTCTAGGATAGGTGGCCAATCTATGAAGGAGGGAACCATTCTTGTCTCCCCAACCGTACACCCTGGCAACGGAGGAGCGCCAGAGGAGCTTGGCTGCGTCCAGCGATAGTTGACGAATCTCTTCACGAATGTGAGCAAGGAGCCGTACTTCGGAGGCGTCCGGGTTCAGGGCGGTAGACCGTTCAAGGCGCAAGGCCTGCGCTTAGCGGGAGGTGAGCTGCTCCAGCTGCGTACGCCGCTGGGTTTTGAGTTGTCCCTTGGCAACTCCACGCATCGTGGCTTTGCCAGCTTCCCACAAGACGCCCGATGAGGACACCGACCCCTCGTTAGTTTGGAAGTAGTATTTGAGCTCCCGCCCTACCACCTCTCGGAAGTCCTTGTCCTGGAGAAACCACGCGTTCATTCTCCACGCCTGACGCGTGGAGGCGGGAGGGGCTCCCATAGCGAGTAGCACCGGGGAGTGGTCGGATATACCCCTGGGCAGGATAGCGACGTCCTGGATCAAAAGGCAATCGGTCGAGGGAATGTAAAAGCATCTATACGCGCTTGTGTGTGATGCGCAGCCGAAGTGTGGGTAAATTGTCTAGATCGCGGGTGCCACACACGCCATGCGTCGCAAAGACCCTGGGATTCGGCCCAGTCCGCTAGGTGTTTCGCCTGCGCCAGTCTACCCCGGGAAGGGGGCCCAGTCGTGTCGAGTTCGGGAGAAGGAACAGCATTGAAATCCCCCCCCAGGAAAACTGGGCCCGGGGGCAAGGAATCCAGGAGGCCAACGAAGGCGGCCAGGGACACGGACAGTCGTGCTGGGGGAGAGTACACTGACACCAAATTAAGGGGGACACGGTTCAGGGAACCGGACAGGGCAAGGAAGGTGCCCTGAGTGTCTTGGACGACTTGTGTCGCCACGAGCGGAAGGGAGCGCTGCACCAGGATCGCAACCCCACGGGACCCCGTGTGAAGCCCGAGTGCCAGACCCTGTCGTACCCATATCTCGCTAAAAGGGGCAGTGATTACCCAGCAGGTGTGTTTCTTGCAGCATTAAAACCTCTACCCCCTGTCGCTGCGCATAACGAAGAACCGCCGATCGCTTGAGGCGGTCAAGGAGACCGTGAACATTCCAGGACAGGAGGCGTAGGGATATGCCTTGCTGTGACATGACTGTCATCCTAGCGGACTGCCTCGATAAGGGGGGGCGGCCCTGGGTGGGATCTCGTCCCCGGGTGCTGACGCCATACCGTGTGATTGGGGCCCAGATACCATGGACCATGTCCTTTGATGCCCTGGACGGGGTGTCTTGTGAGTGCTGGTGTGGTGAAACAAAAGGCAACGAAAACCAAAGGCAAAAACCATGGGACAACGGTCCCCCCTCCTCGCCCCTACCCCCACCGTATACTTCAGGAACAGAAGCATCTGTCGCCCTAACATTAACAACAGTGCGGAACCAAACTACAACGCTTGGGATCAAACAGGCGTGGAGGACCCCTCTCGTAACAGGATGTCCATAGTCGAGTCCAAGAAGAGAGAGAACAGGGTAAGCTGGCTCATGCCTCCGGCCGCGGAGCCAAGCCCGGCGGGCAGAGGCGGATTCAAACTGGATTACTGAGAAGAGTTGGGCTACGAGAAAGATCAGTGTCTGGAAAATCCGGCTTAGAAGAGGTCGGCGAGGTCCCCCACGACTCATGCGGCCAGATGAGCCTGATCGTCGCACAGTCCGAAGGTCTCCCGGGCCGGCCCAGTCACCCGGGAGGGATTCAACGGGGAGTCAGAGCGGGCCCTCCTATGCCCCCGGCGCCTACGGGAGCGGTTACGCTGGAGCCTAGGTGCTGGCAAGCCAGTGCGAGCGGGCGGACCCTCTGCACCGCCCTGAGGAGGAATCTGGTCATTGGGCCGAAGGGGGCGCTCTTCCGTGGCCCAGGTCCATGCATCCGCTGGAGAGTCAAAGAACAAGGTTTTGTTGGCAAACACCACCCGCAGGTGTGCCGGAAAGAGAAGGCGGTATTGGATATCAAGAGCTCTGAGCTTCTGTTTGACCTCCCCGAACGAGCGGCGCTGGCTCTGGACCTCCCGAGTGTAGTCCGGAAAGATCAAAATCGAGTGATTTTCATAAGGGAGGCGTCGCTGCTTGCGGGCTTCGGCCAAGATGGAGTCCCGATCTTTGTAATTGAGGATTCTCATAACCGGACGGGGCGGTGCCCAGCCGGGGCTTCAAGCAAGGGATCGGTGCGCTCTCTCTATTGCGAACCACAGTGAGAGGGAGCCCTCCGGGAGCCAGGATCTCAGCCATTTCTCAATGAATTCGGCGGGGCGTCCCTGTTCTGCCCCCTCCGGAAACCCCACCAAGCGGAGGTTGTTGCGGCGTGACCTGTTTTCTGCGTCTTCGGCCCTCCGGTGCAGATCCTGGGTGTGCTCCTGGAGGCGCACCACCTGCCCCTTAAGGCGTTGAACGTCGTCCTCCACTGATGATATGCGGGATTCAGTTTCTGTAATCCTGGCCGTGGCATTCCGGAGGTCCTGCCGGATGAGGGTCATGTCCACCCGGACCTCCGCAATCTTCCCTCCACTGAGGACTGTGAGGTGTGGATAGCCTTCAGGATGGTGGATAGGTCTGTTGCCGGTGGTGCGTCCCCGTCGGTGGCCCCCCGCAGCCCCACCATCGGAGGTCGTGAAGCGGTCCATTTTTGTTTGGGTGGCCGGGGTCTTGACCGGCCCGCTCCGGCCCATGGTGGCGCTCCCTCGCGGGGCCTGCGGCGCGGGTGTCACAGAGGTCCAACAGGTCGCTTAGGAGGCCGTCGGGCAATCCGTGGCAGCCCCTCCAGGCAATCCGCCGCCCAACCAAGGCGGCCGATATGGGGTCACCCAGCGGGGGAACAGCGGGTGAGGTCCGAGGGTGGGCCGCCGAGGCAGGTGCCCGATTGAGTTCACCAGGGTACGGTACGTGAGCAGGGGGGAGAGCTCACGGGGAGGCCCTCATGCCGCTCGATGAATGCGGCCGATCGCCCCTTATCATCGCCGCACCGATCCGGGGGGGGCCCGAAAAGTCAGGGTCCAGGGCTCTTGCATCAAGACCCGGCGGGACGAACCAGCCACCGGGACACCGCCACCGCCCGATGAAGCGGTCGATACCACCCGATCTCCCGAGTCCCAGGACCCTCACGGAGCCGGAACCGGGGAGTCCAGAGGAGGGGCGTGAACGATCAGATCTTGCCTCCAGGAAGGGGGCCCAGGATTCAGGCAGGCCTCCGGGGAAGCCAGTCCTCGATGTCTCCCTCCCGAGCTCCGCACCTGCCCAGGGTGGGGGAGAGCCCTCGATGTGGACCCCCCGCCGCCCGATCACCCTCTGCCCACAGGCACCGTCCGGGGGCAGAGCAGGTAGGCTTAGCGTTGCCGGGCACTCAGTGGGAGCGAGTGCCTGGCGGACCCAGGGCCCAGGCCCAAGGGCTGGAAGGTCGTTCCTCCGTAGGGATCCCCAGCGCCGCTCGAGGAAGCGGCCGATACCGCCTCTCAGCCCCCGTCCCGGGCCAGGGGAGCTCCGCAGCTTGTGTAGGAGTAAGGTGGGCGTGACTCAGGAGGCCCGGACCCGTTAGGGCATAGCTCGGGCCCAGGGCCCCGTTCCGCAATCGGCCGCCCGTGCCTGCAAGGGGGGGCCCCCTCCCCACGACCACGGGACCCCCTCCCACAGCCGGGACTTACCGCCAGAGATGGTGCACAGCTGCGCAGGCCCTCAGGTCGTGGGTCTCCAACCCCGGCCGATCGCTGGAGTCCTCTTCTCTCGGGCCGCTACCATGCGGCCCGCCGTCCCACCCGCTCGAAACAGCGGTCGAAGGGCACGTCCCGCCACCGGGATCCCGGGAGGCGCAGGCGGCAGCTCCCTCAGGCAAGGCGGGCTCGCACAGCAGTTCCGCCGCACACGCAGCCCGCCCGGTCAGCAGGCCCAGGAAAGGCCAACGGTACCTTGGGGCCCGCAGCACACAGTCAGACCCCCCGCGGGGCCGCCCTCCCGCGCCGGTTGCGAAAGGCGCCCGATGGGCCGGGAAGCTGCAGAGCCCGCCGATCAACGGCGGCGGCCCGCCATCTTGGAGGCCGAGGCCCGCCGGACACACAGCTTGCTTCTGAGAGGTGGACCCTCGATGGAGATCGGCAGCCAGGGACGCCGCCGGGTGCACGACATTCACCCAGACGGCAAGATCACAGCAGGAAGGCTCTCTTCTTGGGCGGATGGCGACTGGATGGCGGAGGGGTCCGGGAGCGCACTCAAGGTGCGACCGCCATCTTGGCTCGACAAACCACGCCCCTCAAGTAGGCCTTCTTAAAGATGTTATTTGCAGGCTATTTTTGAATCACTATAATTGCATATGTAGGAGGAGTTTTATGACTGGTCTCTGGTTTTATAATGTTTTTGTTTTTATTTCATACTTTTACGGCTGCATGCCAGTGAATAAAGCCGATATGACTGATGGATTGACTGAATTATTTAACTGGTGAAATAGATGAATCATAAGAGTCTTGGCCAATATGTACAATCACATTTACCAGAGAATGGGTAAAATCCTTTGATGCATCCTCCTACTATTCCAACAGGTCAGCATTATTGGTCATCCGTCAAACACTCCAGGCTTTAAACATGCAATGCAAGGTATAGGGAGAGGTACCAGTGAAAGGAGTGCAGTCACCACACACAAGGGATAGTGGGAGCAACGTGATACAAGGCTTTCCACATACCAACAAAATCCATAGCTGCCTAGTGTTCCATTATTATGTGTGATACCTTCAGCTAATCCTTTCTTTTTTACCCAGCTGCATGTTACTGCTGAGGTTTTGAGCACATAGTTAGAATGTTAATAGCAGAATTTCAAGTCCCAGAATATAATGTGATGTCTTTTAAAAAGTCAGGACTGACTTTCCCATAGTGACACTTGATAGCTATGAATGTCCACACAACAGCAGCACAACCTTAATGTAGTCAGGCAAAGAGGGGAGAAAAGTAGTGGCAAGCGTGCTGAGAGCATCAAGTGTCAGGTGCCGTAGAATCCTGGGCTACAAATGAATCTGGTATAATTCAAAATAAACATTTTAAATGTTTCACAAAACACTATGTTGTTGGTAGGGATGACCACCCCTACAATGTCACAATATACAATAAGAAGTAGATGAATGACCCAAACTGTGCCCAAGAATTTGTTTATTAAAACATTTGAATATTGCAATTGTATTTATATAGCGCTTACTACCCCTGACGAGGCATTGAAGCACTTTTGGGTAAGTAGCACACAACTCCAGAACCCACAGGATTAGTGGTGGATTAGTATAGGGAAATATAAGTTCTTAATTTGAGCGGTGAACATGTGAGTCTGTTAGTTTGATTGAAAAGGATAGAGGAGGGAAGAGTCTAGATAGTGTTATTTGGGAGATCATATTAGTTAGATGAGGTTAGGGACGAGTCAAAGGACTGATACAGGAGGGCAGAGTCTAGGAAGTGCTATTTTGCAGATCATAGTAGTAAAATGAGGTTTGGGGTGGGTCGAGGAGGGATGGAGGCGGTAAGGGTCAAGAAAAGATATTGGGGAGATCATAGTAGTAGAATGAGGTTTGGGATGAGTCAGAGTGGAGGTAGAGGATATATTGAGAGAGGTATAGGATGAGACAGAGTAGTGCATTGGAGGGAGTTGAAGGTTTTTTTTCTTCTTTCTTTCTACAGTAAGAGTAAAGAAATAAGCACCTGGACTATTTAATCCAGTGCACAAATGAGATGAATGTAAATGTCCCACAGCTCACCGATTCCTTATTTGAAAGAATGGCAAAAAGTAGTTTGGTGTGGTTTTCAAGTCCCTCATCACAACTCCCCATTTGATGGTATCTGGAAACGAGGTAAAAACTTTTTATTGATTGTATTGCGCTTTTTATAGTATTTAAACTGATGGACCGGGGGCTCATTTTTTCTAGCGTACAGTGCAAATTTGTCATGAAATGTAAACAAAGTTAGCTGTGCTTCTGAACGCTGCTCCAAGTAGCTTGATCCCATATCTTGAAGGTATTCTGCTGTCATGTTTGGTTTTTGAAGAACTTTATTGTTCTGTTTGAACGAATCTACGTTTATAATTTAATTCAGTTATACACAAAAGTAAACACCATTTTCCAGGATAAGGTAAGGAACAGCTAGTAAAACGACAAACTGACATTTGACCTCTGTCCTTGAACAGACAGCAAATGTGTCAAAATAAAAACAAGATTTAAAGATGTCTTTATTGCTCATTCACCTTCTGAGTGAACAGAACACCGGTTCCTTCCAGCTTAAGTTCACTCGCCAGAACGGACAAGTAGGTGCTAAAAATAGCTCGACCTAATAAAATCTGAATCGCCATAGCGAGTGGTCGAGAAGAGTTTTCAAGGCCTGACATATATATATATATATATATCAAAACAAACCCCTTTGAGGGTTAGAGTGCTGCATATATTATGCAAAATAGAAGCACAGAACTCTGGGTAGTTCCCAAGTTTAGGTGGAGAGCAGCTCCTGTACAGAGCACCCTACAACACCAGCGACACCCTGAATCTGTTCACCTCGAATGTCTGTTTTTCTAGCAAAGTTTCTGAGCAGAGGATTAGCACAGTGCCGTCTACTCTGAGCTGTAAAATCACAAAAGCCTTTTACCACTCCAGGCACAGTATGACAGCTTTGGACTGGTATAAATACCATCCAAGCCAACCTGAAATGAATAAAAGCAACTGTGACACGTGTTTCACTGTCCTTATAGCTCTTCAGAGAGGTTTAGCTTTGTCCAGACAAAAGGGAGCACCCATTATTTAATTGGACGTAGGGCTTGGGGTTAGAGTTCTGCCTGGTGGGTTGGTGTAGGGTTTCTGATTGGTTCCTGGGGCTAGCGTTTTTATTGGATTTAGGGCTTAAGTTTTCGTGTTTGATTGGCTGCTAGGACTAGGGCTGTGATTGGCTGTAAGGGGTTGGTCTCCTATTGTTCCTAGGATTTAGGGCTAGGGTTCTCATTGGTCGAAGGGATCTCCTGACCACTAGGGCTACTTAAGGTCAGGGCTCAGGGCGTCTCAGCCTGGGTGTTGAGGCAAAGGGCGGAGAGGACAAGGGCAGCTGCCTGTTTGAGCCTGTTCAAGACAGGTCGGGACTGAGGCCAGGAATGCTGCCCAAACGTACAGTCACCAACACCTACTGACCCATCCGCATCCAGATTAGTATACACACAGCAAATGTACTCCACTCATTTACTACAAACTAGCCCTACACAAAGTTCAGTGTCTCAGCACCCACTACAAAACCCCACAAAGCACACATATACACCCATCTACCCCAGCTACCAGATATTTGCACCTTCACCCACACACAAAACACCACTCTATCCTATACCACTAACCAATCCACTCATCACAAACACAACCCGAATTGACACCATATTTAACTATATCCCATTGAGAGACACACTGCTCTAATTACTCCAAACAGACCCCTTTTGTCACCTTCAAACCTATACTCAGCCTGCCATCTTATCACCCACCAACACCCTCTTCTTTCTATCACAAGAACACAACCACACACCACTGACATTCCACTGCACCACACATTACCTTTTGAGCAATCAAATCTAACACAATCACTCTTGCCTCTAGTTCATTCCCTCTTACACACCACATGCACTATATTCACAAACACATCAACACCCCTTTACCATACAACTTCCACTCACCAACAATACTTTACATACAAATCCTGCTCAGAAAACAAATACATCAGCATCTCTTTCACTACTCAAAAACAAAATACACACACACACCAGCACAACAGAATCTCTCACGCACAACACCTCATAATACTTTCCATCAAACTAGAAACATACACCCACATCCACCTTTCAGACTACACAAATGATGCACACCATAAACAAACTCCAATGCCAAGCTTTCTCTCTTCTCCCACACCTAACACATATACAGCAACTCTCTTTTAACCGCCTCTCATCCATTGGACAGTTTAGAACCCACATACTGCACCACCACCCCTAACTCATATACCTTCCACCCTAAACAGACGCACACAAAATAAGCAGCACGCCACTTCTCACAACTTTGCTTCTCCATGTCTACTGCACAACAAGGCTACACTACAAAAACAACACAGCTCACCAACTCACTCTCAAACACTGTCTCCACCACCAACACACGCAGACAAATCAAAATGTCTTCTTAGCCTGCTGGACTAGGAGCACGATACAGAACAGCTACACTATTGCTATCCTCATACAGCTGATCGCAGAACTAAGAACACCTGCTACAAACACAAAAACACTGCTCACTCTTCTACAAAACAAAGTCACACTATCACCAAAGCACATTCTCTAAACTGACTACTAATAAATGCTTGATCACTCTCTAAAACAAGCATCAAATCTACGACCTTCTCACTGACACAAAACCTGACATACTCTCCATAACTGAATCATGGTTGGGAGATGATATGAGTCCAGTGTTGCATGAAGCCATTCCTCTAGGCTATCAAACTATCACGCAAAATCGAATAGGCAAAAGAGGAAGTGGCCTAGCTGTTGTGTTCAGGAAAACGTTAAGTATCACTAAAGCTGACGGTGTCTCCATACAAGGTTGTGAGGCCCTCGTCACCAAATGCAGCCCTACACCATCTTCCTCCTGTAACTTCCTGCTCCTTTACAGACCTCCACCTAGCAATGCAGCATTCCCAGACACACTTCTCGACAAGGTTTCAAACCTGATAATACTACACTCTAACCTATGTATTCTGGGTGACCTCAACATTTGGTTTGACAAACCCAATATGCCCCATCCAAAAACAATCATCACTGGCCTAGACGCACTGAACTTACATCAGATCGTCCAAAAACCCACACACATTACTGAACACATCCTAGATGTCATTTTTGCAAATACGGAAATAGTTACCTTTCAAACAATAACTCCACTCACTTGGTCAGACCACCATTTGCTTGCTTTCCAACATAAAACAACACAAAGCAACACACCCAAAACCACCTTACATGCATCCACCTATCGACCGTGGAACAAACTCAAGTTTGAACACTTAGAAACACAGCTAACATCCAGTACAGATCTAGACACAATAAATTCCGTTCAAAAACGATATGAGTGGCTACAGTAAGCTTTTGATATCCTAATACCAATAAAAACGACACAACAGAACAAAAGATAACAGGCACCTTGGAAAAATACAGAGATAAGAGATAAAACAACAAACTAGAAAACTGCAACGGGCCAGGCTCAAAACAAACACCAATCAAGACAAACTTAGCCTACAGAAACTTAACAGATTACACAAGTCAGCTATCAAAAAAGCTAAAAAAGATACTATTCAGACAGAATTAAAAATGCTAAATGTGCAAATAAAGAATTCTATAAACTTTTCACTGAATTCTGTAAACCAAATTGTCTAGAAGGAGCTCATCACATTACTCAAGATTTCACAAACTGGCAAGTCATTACACGGCCAAAGCAGACACATTGGACTCATTTAAAACAAAGAAAAACCACCAGCACCTACACTTTTCCAAAACAACAATCCAGGAATATGCTAACCCAGCCTCTCTATTCCTACCAATAAATTAGACACAATGAATTTATGGACCTGGTCAAAGCAAGCAGGCCTGCCTGCTGCCCTTCTGACCGATTCCACCACAAACCTTCAAGAAAATTCTTCTAACAACCTCTGCTGGCACACCAGTAAGAAGAATCATCAACAATTCATTAACCACTGGAATATTTCCAGAAAAACTAAAAAAGTCATACATATGCCATTACTGAAGAAAACAAACCTGGACCCGCTGAACCCCAACAACTACAGACCGATTACAAATGGACCTTTCCTGGGCAAACTGATAGAAAGAGTAGCATTCGCCCAGATGTCACAATTCATTGTAGATAATGCCATACTTTCAGATTTCCAAACGGGATTCTGTCTAAAAAGAGGCACAGAATCTGCCCTCGTTGCCATCTGGGATGACCTTAAGAACGCAGTTGACCGGAACGGGGTTGCTGAACTACTTCTCTTGGACCTCTCAGCTGCCTTTGACACGGCTGACCATGACACTCTGATACAAAGACTCTACGAAGCCAGCATAGAGTGGATTGCTCTAGACTGGCTCACATCCTACCTGCACAACAAAACTAATGTCATCCATAACCCCCCTTTCTCTTCCAAACGTACTTCACAAAAGCAGGGGTCCC